>KZ062851.1:63992-77155 GCA_002091835.1 Anopheles maculatus
AGAGCGTCCAAGAGTTTCGTAGCAATTTGGTGTTTGAGGATTACGATTTTATGCATCAATCGCCGGTGAAACGATCTGCCGAAACAGTCGATACTAAGGGCGGACGGTCGAAGGAGGTTAAGTTTAAACCACAGCTAGAAACCATTCCTTCGGATGCGGATTTGTTGGGTAAGGGAGAGGTTCGTGAAAAATCTACGACAAATGTCGAGTCTTCGGTTTCCGGTACGGCTGATAACAAGCTCATTGCGTCAGCGGCTAAGGACACCAACAAGCCCGAAAGTATCGACGTAGATTCGGGCAAGGAAAACAATGATCCCGTGCAACGGATTGTGATCAACTCCAAGTGGCGCGACAATCGACAGAAGATCTCGATGATAACACACGAAGAAGTGTTGCTGCAACCGGTGTCACACATAAAAATGCAGCTTCCCAAAATCATTGCTGCGAAGGTGGAGAAGGTGGAGGTCCCCGAAGTACGGCCGGACGTTGTGCCGCTTGAACCGATCGTGCAAGAAACACCGAAGGAAGAATTCGTCGGCGTTGACGATGAACTAGTGCATGAAGATATGCAGGAGGTCGGGCAGGTTGCTACGGAGGTCTCGATGTTGGACATTTCTCCCTCGATCGTATACGAAACACAGTCGGTGGATGTGCTGGAGAAGGAAGCATCACTACCGGAGGGTACTGAAATGCCGCCGGGAATGGTGGTGGCAACGGAGGCAAATCAATCGGACGTGGCGGCTGATACGGTCACTTTTGTTGAGCAGCAATCGTCCAGTCAGGAAGTGTACACAACAACTACCACTTCGGTGATGTACCGTACGACGACGATCACCTACATGCAATCGGATGATCAGGAGGAAATCAATGAGATCTACGCTAGCCCAACGGTAGTTGAACAGAGTGTGAAAACGGTCGTAACGCGGGATGAACCCACGCTAAACGTATCGGTGTCCTATTCGGAAGCGGATCGAAGCACGGGAGATGAAGTGATGGTGGAACGGATCATGATTGAAAAAGGCGACGATGAAGAAGCGGGCACTGTAATTGAAACTTTAACAAGTGAAACTGAACCCGATGGAAGTGGAGTGGAATTGAAACAATCTCTATTAGACAGTTCAGTGGTTTCGGAGGCGGATCGTAGTATGGGAGAGGAAATGATCGAAACAAAGACAATGATCGTATTGGAAGAAAGTGAATGTGACGAGGAACGGGTAGTGCGAGAGATGTGTAAAGAATCGTTCCAACAGGATGCGTCTTTTGAAGTGGCAAAACAAACTGAATTGCTAGAGCTAGCATCTGGTGCAGGGGAAAGCACCATCGAACCAGTGCTAGGTAGTCCGCTTGAGACGGAATCTTCTAGTGGGCAGGATTATTGGCAATACCATGATACGGAGAGACATTACATTCAGAACTTTGCAGTGCAATCGTACGATAAGGAACAAGAGGATAGGCTTTTAGAGAGCACGGTTAAAGAATGTTCTCAAGCAAAAGTGGTTGAAGAAATTGCAGAAACAGATTGCAAGGATACTTCTATTGCAAGTAACAAAAGTGATAAGGAGCTCGCTGAAATCTATCGTACCTTGGAACAATCTTACTTGAGCATGTGGCAGTTACGTGATGCCGAGAATAACTATCAGAAGCTAGATGCTAGGGAGGGAACTAAACAGAACCTTGGGGAAGATTTATGTGTTCCAACGTTAACGTCTGATATGCCAGAGGAAACACAAGGCACTGGAGAACCTGTTTCGGATGAAAGGGTGGAACCATCGTGCTCTTTTACAAGCCAACTCGAAGTATTAAAGAGTTTGGGACGATCTATGGTAAACAATTGGCAATTGAGAGAGGCAGAAGAATGCTATGAAAAGCTAAGAACTCGGCAAATGACAAGGGATTCTGAACCTATTTGTGTGACTGATTTAGATGAACCGGTTGAAGAAAATATTGAACTGTTGCCTACAAATCAAGTGAGCAGCGTTACGGTTGAGCCACAAACAGAGCCTTCGGTGGCTGAAATAGTAACTTCAGATGTGTCACAATATGTGGCAGAAGCTTCAGGACAAACACCAGTGCAAAGATCAAGAGAAGAGGAGTTGAAAAATGCTTTGTTCTACGGTTCGGTTTCTACCTATGATACTCTATCACTGCGTGATGCAGAGAGGAAATATGTTATGCAAAGACAGAACGATAGACACAGCACAAACACAGATAATCCTGTTTTGGTCACTTCTAGTTTGGCCGAAAAGGATTTAGAACCAACTGTATCTGAGACTCCTGCAGAAGAAATCGTAGTATCTGACAAATCTTTGGAAGAAGTTCCGTTCCCGGACAGGGAAGAACAGGAGCTTTTAAGGCTTTCAGCTATTTCCAAAAATGAAGCTTTAGAACCTCTTGTAACTGAGGCTACTGTAGATGAAGTGATTGTTTCCGAAACGGTATTGGAAAGAGTTCCTTCTGTCGATAGTGAAGAACAGCAGCTCTTGAGGCTTTCCGCTATGTCGAAGGTGAATGTCGAGGAACCAACGGTATGTCAGAGTACTGTAAAAGAAGTGGTACTATCTGACAAGCCATTGGAAGAAATGTAAAAGAAGTGGCATTATCTGACAAGCCGACAGAAGAAAACTCACGAGAGGAAGAGTTGAAAAAGGCATTGTACTACGCTTCAATTACTTCCTACGATACTTTGTCACTACGTGATGGAGAAAGGAAACATGTTTTGCAAAAACAAATTGATAGTACTAGAACAAAACCAGATGATGCTGTTTTGGTTAGTTCTGTGTTGGATGATGTTGATAAAGCAACATCAGATGAAGCTGAAGAGCAGGAGCTTTTGAAGCTTTCTGCTATTTCAGAGGCAGCTGATTTGAAACCAGTTGTGTCTGAGGCGGTTGTCGTTATTGTATCAGACAAGCCTTTGCAAGAAGTTCCTTCTCTTGACAGTGAAGAACTGGAGCTTTTGAAGCTCTCTGCTACGTCAAAGGTTGAAGTTCTGGAACCTGCCGTATCTGAGACTACTGTAGAAGAGGTGGTAGTATCTGAAAAACATTTCGAAGACGTTCCTTCCGTTGACAGCGAAGAGCAGGAGCTTATGAAACTCTCTGCTATGTCAAAGGTTGAAACTCTGGAATCTGTTGTGTCTGAGATTATTACAGAAGAAGTGATTATTTCTGATAAGCCTGTGCAAGAAATGCCTGATCTTGACAGTGAAGAACAGGAGCTTTTGAAGCTCTCTGCTATGTCAAAGGCCGAAAATCTGGAACCAGTTTTGCCCGAGACTACGGTTCCTGCTCCAGATAATGAAGAACAAGAGCTCTGGAAGCTGTCAGCAATTTCAAACATTGAAACCTTGAAATCGTCTGTATCTGAGACTACAGTAGAAGAAATTATCATATCCGGCGAGCCTTTGGAAGGAGATCGTGAGGAACAGGAGCTTTTGAGGCTTTCTGCTATTTCAAAAGCAGCTGATACAAAACCAATTGTGTCTGAAATAACTGTAGAAAAAATGGTTGTATCTGACGAGCGTTTGGAAGATGCTCCTTCTCTTAATAGTGAAGAACAGGATCTTTTGAAGCGTTCTGCTATGTCACAGGTTGAAGTTATGGAACCAGTTGTGTCTGAGCCTACTGTAGAAGAAGTGAAAGTAATTGACGAGCCTTTGGGAGAAATTTCTACTGTTGACAGCGAGGAACAGGAGCTTTTACAACTTTCTGCTATTTCAAAGGCGGGCAATCTGGAACCAGTTGTTTCTGAGATTACTGTAGAAAAAGTGTTAGTGCCTGGCAATCCTTCTGAAGAAGTTCCTTGTCCAGATAGTGAGGACCAGGAGCTCTTGAGACTTTCAGTGATGTCAAAGTCCGAAGCAATGATACCCGTCGTATCTGAGACTCCTGCAGAAGAAGTGCTTGTATCTGACAAGGCTTTGGAAGAAATTCCTTCTGTTGACAGCGAAGAACAGGAGCTTTTAAAACTTTCCGCTATGTCAAAGGCCGAAAATTTGGAACTAGGTATGCCTGAAATTCCTGCAGATGAAATGGTTGTACCTGACAAGCCTTTGGAAGAAGTTCCTGCTGCAGATAATGAAGAAAAGGAACTTTTGAGGCTTTCAGTTATGTCAAAGGCCGAAGCAGTGGAACCCGTTTTAGCTGAGACTATTGTCGAAGAAGTGGTTGTAGTTCCTTCTGTTGACAGCGAAGAACAGGAACTTTTGAGGCTTTCAGCTATCTCAAAGGCCGAAATAATGGAACCCGTTCTAGCTGAGACTGGTGTGGAAGAAGTGGGTGAATGTGGCAAGGCTTTGGAAGAAGTTCCCTCTGTTGACAGCGAAGAACAGGAACTTTTGAGACTTTCAGCTATGTCAAAGGACAAAGCAATGGAATCTGTTCAACCTGAGACTGTTGAGAAAGAATTGGATGTATCTGACAGGGCTTTGGAAGCAGTTTCCTCTGTTGACAGCGAAGAACAGGAACTTTTGAGACTTTCAGCTATGTCAAAGGACAAAGCAATGGAATCCGTTCAACCTGAGACTGTTGAGAAAGAATTGGATGTATCTGACAAGCCTTTGGCAACAGTTCGATCTATTGATAGTGAAGAACAAGAACTTTTGAAGCTGTCTGTTATGTCAAAGACTGAAAATCTGGAACCAATTGTGTCTGAGACTACCATAGAAGAAGTTATTGTATCTAACAAATCTTTGGAAGAAGCTTCTTCTCCAGATAGTGAAGAACAGGAGCTCTTGCGACTTTCCATTATGTCAAAGACCGAGGTCCTGGCAACAGTTGTATCTAAAACTACTGTGGAAGAGGTGATAATATGTGAGAAGCCTTTAGAAGAACTTTCTTCTGTTGACAGTGAAGAACAGGAACTCTTGAGGCTTTCAGCTATGTCAAAGACAAATGCTGTTGAGAATCGAGAGCAGTTAAACAAACTTGCTTCTGAAAACAATACACAAGAACAGGAAGCCATTTCTACGTTTACCACGGTGGAAGTTGTAGAGCAAATGGAATCGTCGCTATCAGCTGAGAATGTACAACAGTTTGTGATCGAGTTGTCGGTTGCAGAAACTAAAGAATCTGTTCCGCATGCAGATTTAGGCGACGAATCTCTTAGCGAGAGTGTAGATCTATCAAAATCAAGTGCATTTGATTCTAGCATGGCATCGGTGATAAGTAAACCGGAAATTTCCTTTATTAGTTTACCGCTGGAAAAGAATGTAGCCGCTGAAGACGTTGAGCTAATGGTTTCTAGCATTGAATCTAACGAAGGTGTAGTTGACACAACTATCTCACCAGTCCAAGAAGCAGGAGAAATTGTGGTGGAAGGAAAGTTGCTTGTTCAAGTAAATATTCCCCATAAGGATGCAGAAGAACAACATGCCTTAGAACGAAAAGAAAAACGTAAGAAAGAGAAGAAGCAAGCGAAAAAGTCCAAACAGTTAGCGCAAGATGCAACAGTTTCGAAAGAAGCAGCTGTGACGCATGTTACTGAATCGGTTAAACCAAAGGCTGAACCAGAAACACCAATTCCAAATGTATGGGAACAAATGAAGGGCAAGAAAACGTATGCTGAGGTGGTGGCGGGTCAGGAAGCAGAGCGTAGAAGACTTTTGGAGTTGCAAATGAAAAACCCGTTGGCTTCTGATGTGTCAGTTGGTGGTGCGATGACAGTTTTACCGTCAAGTGAAGGTTCAGCAGATAAGGTGATGTCTCGTAATGAGAGTTTTGTTGAAGTTGAACTCAGTAACGAAACGGACCTTCAGACCTTCATTGAAAGTAACAAAAGCTATGGAAGAATGGAACAATCGCACACTTCTTGGGCTGATATTGTCGATGAAGATGATGTAGATAATAGCGCTTCCAGCAATGCACCCATTAGACCAGAACAATTGCCAAGCAAGACTGAAGTTTCGGTTGAGTTGATCGAATCAACAAATCAACCTGTGGAGCAATTACAAGTAGTAGAACAGGATAATAAGAATGTTTCAGGTAAACGTGAAACAAAACAGAAGAAAAAGCAAAAGAAACAGGTTACAGAACAAGTCGCGAAACAGGTGCAAGATATGTCACGGTCCTCTGAGTTGCCTCAGCCGCAAGAGGTAGACACAATCACATCTACCACGGAGACAACAATTTGGCAAACTGGCCCACTTTACGCTGATGTTGTGGCCCAAAATTTGAAACGAGATAGCGAAGTTGAAGCTCTTGCTTCTCCAGCTCAAGCCGATATACCACAGAATGTTGTTACCGAAACTGTACCTGCCTTCCCAGAGATTGTGCCGGACATGAAACCATTGGCATGCACTGTACCAGTTGGTGAAGTGCAATCAGAAGTTCCTCCAACCATTTCAACCACACCGGAGGATACACCACAACGCAAACCTTCCAAAAAGACTAATAAAGGGAAACCTTCCAAAAATCAATCAGATGTCCCTCAAAGTGAATCGATTGTTGAAAGTGTCGTGAAGACGAGCTCTGTACCCGTTGAAGAGAGTGCCACAGATGATACTGAATCAGAATCATTGAAGGTGTCCACTAAGGAGGATGTACAGTCGCAGGGTGATGATATCGCAAGGGCGAAGAAAACAAAGAAAAAACAGAAGAAAAAGCCTTTGAAACATGCATCTAGTGACGAGTCTGCTGATGTTGAGATAGACATTAAACCCGCTGTGAAGCCTGCTGCAGTAGTGCCACTTTCTGAGTCTCCTAAAGAAATTGCCCATCTTCTTGAGCACGTGCATGAGAATGTGGAACTTGTTGAACCTATTGCGAATGAGGTATCGGCATCCGATGTCGACCACGAGAAGCATGTGAAATTCTCAGTGGATGTCGAAATTTTAAAGGAGGTTCCACTGTCAGAATCTCCCAAAGAGATCGAACACCTTCTGGAGCATCATGCACACAAACCATCTCCATTAGTGGAGCACGAAGTAGTGGCTCCTATTGTGCATGAAGACGACAATCACAAACATGTGCAATTCGTTGATGAGATTTCGGTAGTACCAACAGTTCCACTGTCAGAGTCGGTGAAAGAGTTGGAGTGCTTGAATAGCACAACGCAAATCATCGAAAAAGTGCAAGAAGAGCTGGAGCCAGCATTGGAAAATGAAGCAGGGGATGATAATAGCGAGAAGCGAGTTAAGTTTGATAGTCAAGTTGAGATTCTACCCACTGTACCATTCTCGGAATCAAGCAAGGAAATAGAGAAAGACATATGCCTTGGAATGGATGGAGCTAATACTTTATCAGAATTAGTAAGTACTACTGTCCGTGATACAAACTTAATGAAGATAGAAGTAGTTGAGTTGGTCGGTAGTCCAAACCCGGTAGCCTCGGATGATGATAAACGGGTGAAGTTTGATCCAATGGTGGAAGTGTTACACAACGTTCCTTTCTCCGAATCGGTTAAGGAGACATCAAGCATCGGAACGGAAAAGCAAGATCAGACGGAGGAAAAACCCTCATTGGCAGAAAGTCCTGAAGATTCTCCACTACCAGAACGACGCGTTTCCTTCTCGGAGACCGTAGTCAAGATACAGCTAGAACGCGATGATGATGAAGATGGCTTCGAAGTGATTGACATGGCAGAAGTTGAAGAAGTGGCGATTGTTGCTCCGGATATTTCGGAAAGTAGGGAAGAATTATTGTCCCAAGGCCCTATGTCTCAAACAGACATATCTGTTCCAATGGTTGCTGCACCAACAGAGATTGAAAAGGATCTTACTTCGGAACCTTTAGTCACTCAGGAGGAATTGTTATCTCAGGAGCCCGAACCCCAAGATACCAGTTCAATTCCGATAGTCTCGATATCGGAAAGAGGGGGAGAGCATGTTAATTTGGAACCTTCAGAAAACCAAGAAGAATTATTGTCTCAAGATCCCCAAGATTCTCAAGCTATCAGTGCTGTCCAGATGGTTGCAATACCGAAGGACGTTGAAAAGAATGCTTCTAAGAAGCAAAAGAAATCAAAGAAAAAGTCAAAACAAAATGATACAAGAACTCCTTCACAGGAAGTTTCTGACCCAGAGAGTACTCTAGTCATGTCAGAGATTGATATAGTGTCTCATAGTCCTAGAGCTGGTCTTCTATACGCGCAAGTAGTCGCTCAGAAGCCGGAGAAAGATGAGCAGAGTAGGTTGAAAGCTCAAATCACAGATTATGACACTGAAACGATAGTTAGCGAGGATTATGTTGTTGTGCAGGAAATTTCTATCACGCAGGAACCCGATTCTCGTGAACAAGAAGTGACTCAAACCGTGCAAGCCGAAATGGTGCTTAAGCCGGATCCTAGTCCTTACGAATCTAGCGAAGTTACGGAAGTTTATGTTGAACAAAAAATTGTTTTACCTAAAAAAGAACAGTTGGCCAATGAAGCTGTCACTAGTCAGATCTCTCCTGAGGCCAGCACGATAGGTGAGCAAGAATGGGAGAAGGATGTTAGGGAAAGTGATCTACAGTTTGTTTTGCCACCTACTAAGACGCGCGAAGATGTGGCAATTGAGAACGATCAATTGCGTAATGTAGTGGAGAAGGTATCGGTAGAAAGTGATACAACAGAACAGCCAACAGACAACCCAGAGGAGCCTTTGTCCATGCAAGGACTCTACTGCATTTGGCAGGATAGATCTTGGCTCGATCGTTCCTTATACGGACAAGCCGAGGAACGGTATGCTGCGATGGCGAAGCCTCGCAATGCCATCGACAATGATCAACAGCATGATGTCGCAGAACACGCGGTTCCTAGCGACGTCAATACAACACCACCACTACCACCACCAACAGTAACAGCTGCTGCCACTGCAGCCACTAACAATGTACTAACACCAATGCCTCACATCCCTTGCGAAGAGTTATCCTTGCAGCAAACTGTGGCCAACATTAGCGATGTACCCATGATCCCATCCATACCCGTATCCGAGCCCGACTCCACACCTACGCCTCCAATCCCTGACAGTCCCCAACAGTCCTCCTTATCCTTCGATCCTTCACTAGGTTCAACGGACAGCGTAGAATTAAGTAAACAAAATGTGGCTGAATGCACAGACAGTAAACAGGTGACGTTGTACTTCGTAGATGTAGTTATTGTTATTGTTTAGCTGTTTATGTTTACTTTACGTTGTTTTGGTTTTGCTGATCGTACTTAACTTCATTTTTATGTCTTTTAGTTTTGTAATTCGTTGCTTCTGTTTATTATTTTGAGCTGTGCGATTTTCGTTTATTTATAGCAAGTTATTCAAGAAAAAGCACGGCTTTTCTTCAACTTTGATCCGTTTTTGGAGTAAAAGAGTAATGCATGTTGAATTAAGAGTTTCAAAGTAAAACCGTGCCTCTTCTTTAACTTGTCGCTTTCTTATCAGTTGTTTTGTTGAATATCGTTACCCACCACGTGTAGTTTGTAGCTTTTGTACGTGTAATGTGACCAACATCTTACAGTACGATGTCAAAACGGTCTCTAAATTGGCTAAACTCATCTCTTCATCGCACCTGTGTTGTGTTGCGTGTGACAGTCGTACGACACTTGCTCGGTGCAATCGATATCATAGTGTCCCGAAGACAGGTGTATATGTAAATTTGACACTTTTAACCACCACCTCGCTATTGCCATTTCGTGTAGGTCCTAATAATAATGGGTTTTGATTAGACGAATGTTCAACTAGACTAAATTATATCGTGCTATCTGCCGCTCTTTACCTGCCCCACTATCAGTATCAGTAGCTCAATCACAACAATCCTAATCCAAACACGAAAACTAAGAACTTTTCATACAGCCATCTATCATTTCACCAAGTTGATTCAGTTATTGTACGTTGTTTATCAGAAAGAGGCGTCTCCAATTATTGCTTCCTAAAAATAGCACAAAAACGAACTTGACCTTGGTACTGTACACCTTTTTGTGGTTGAAATATTTGTACACGCGGGTGGTGTAAAAGTGTTAAATTCTCATACAACATCGGAGGATATCGGATTGTTGTCCGCAGCAGCATTTAGTCTTCCAATCAACAGCCTTGTTTCAGTTGACTACGCATGAACAAGTGAACAAAAGTCTAGTCCGATAATGTTCCCATTCTAATGTAGAGTGTTTAATGTTTTTGTGGTAGTGTTATGATATTTGGTTAGACTATTTTTGGAAGGGCCTTCGGTTGTTATTTCTGGCCGCCATTAGGGCAACCAGTACAAAAATTCAGCTAAAACCAGTGCGCGGCGCAGTTTTTGTGTTTCAATGATGAGCAAAACGAAAGCAATGATGTTTGCCTTTTAGTGACGTTTATGTTAAGGTTTTCTTTTTTTGGTTTTGTTTTAGCTTTAGTCTTAAAACACGAGTGTGCGCAAATTTGAAACACCGAATGCTAACCGATCACGTTCGTTTTCCGTCTTACACAGGCACTAGCGCAAAGTGTGGAAAGTATTCTGGACTCGCTGATCAGTGCGGAACTAGAGATGAACAATCTACCGTACGACAACGTGAACGATCTCATCAAGGGCCTTCAGGTATGACGCATTCATCTATTCGGGGTGTTTAAAAGCAGAGCATGATGTAATTATTATTGATTACTTCACTTGCAGGTCCTTATAACGAACTTAGCAGAGTACAAGCAACAGAATTATGCCATCGCGAGATCGCTGCCGGTAAACGCGGACGCACATGTGCGGACAGCGGTTGAACAGATCGACGAACGAATAGACTTATTACGACAACGAGCGGAAAACGGCCTCGAAAAGATTCAGGTTTGAAAATAGTGCCGAAAACGAGGCAATGAGATGGTGAAATAACTGACTAATTGGTTTCCCGTTTTAGCAAACCTTAAAGCAACGAGAACAGCGAAAGGCGGAAGTTCGTGGCTATTTAGAGCTGTTGGAGGAAATCGAAAGATGGCTCTCAAGCACCAGCATACACCTGATGGAAGTGACCGAATGCAGTACAGAGGAAGAAATGCGACGACGAATGGACGAAGAGAGTGCAGTTCTAAACGATTTACGCGAAAAGGAACAATATCTGAAGGATGTGTTGGACAAGACAGCGTCCTATTTGATGTACAAAGATGTTACCGATCGCACGACGACACTGCGGGAAAACTTGACGGTGCTGATACGTATCCTGCGTGAGAAGGCTTTGATTCTGGAAAACAACATTCAACGGTTGGCGGAACATTTGCATCCTGTAGAGTCACAGATCCATCCACAAACGGTAGACATCGAAAGCCAAACAAGTCCTCTAACATCAATCGAACCGGTGCCCGTGACGCTGGACATAGTGAAGAGCGAAGTGCAGCTTCCTGTCGCAGGGGTTGTGACGCAAGAATCCTCCGTTCAGACACAATCCACCCCGGAACAACACACTACCGATAATATACTGATCATTCAGTCGGTGGTAAATGGACGGGAGACTGTGCAGATCTCCAACGTGCCACGATCGATCGGTATAGCTGACCAGCAGTTGGAGGAATCCGTTGTGGTTGAGGCAAAATACACACAGCCAGCAGAAGGAAGAGAAAGTGACCGATCCTCGGAGTTGTTGGTGAGGAATATCCCTACACAGTTCGAAACCACATTTACCGAACCGGACGATACCACCACCGAGATTGTGGTGAATCGAGACGGGTCGAAGAAAATAACTCTCCGAAAGGTGGTCCAACCAGCACAGTCCATCGAATCGACGACCTCTGGAAAGGCTTCGATTGTTACTTCGCTAGACTTGACAGCTCACGAGCAGTCAGAACCACATGCAATAACCGGTGAAGAAGGTGTTGTTGTGGAAGTGGAAGGAGTTGACGTGGTGCTGGAAGAAAGTGGTGGAGATAAGCAACAGGATGAAGCGATAGAAGCTAGTACATCACCACCATTAACGGCCAGCGTGTCACCACCACAACCGGTGCAGGAAGCAGCAGCGACAGTTGTTGCCGAGGTGCTGGAAGTGTTGGAGCAGACGATGCAAACGACCAATGATGAGCAGGCTGCCGAACAGCAGCCGGAAGAACCGCCACAGGTATTCGAATCACATGCTCAAATCGCACCAGTAGAGTTGATTGCTTCTATCGTTGAGTCACAAACTAGTACTAGTACACTATTAGGCGCTGATGCTGAAGTTGTTGCCGCTCCAACCGATGTTGCTGTTGCAATCGATTCCTTAAGCCTTACCGAACCACTTACAGCCGGCGGAGAATTAAGCGTAACGGTCGAGCAAAAACCGATCGTATCGATTGAAGACATCTGGCCACCGTCGGAACATGTGTGTAGTAGTAGTTCCGGTCCTGAACGATCGATACCAATGTCACCGGTGCATGAAGTTGTGAAAAAAATGGGTGAAGAACCGGTAAAGGAACAAGAAAGTGAGGAGGCGCAGAAACTATGGCCAACAAGTCCGGAACGTGGTTCAGATTACATTGAAATAGAGCCCAATGTTTTAAAATCGGATGAGAAAGATGCTGATGTAGAAACGGTAGTCCCAATAGTAATGGAGAAACAGCCACTGGAACATGTAGCAGTCGATCGAGAACAAGAGATTGAGGTTCCTATCGTGCTTGACGGGGCAATCAGTGTAATGAGCGTACCTGCAACGAGTGAATCTGGTGAAGTGACGGTAGAAATCATTCAGTTAGTGAAGGATATTCCATCATCAGAACCGGTAAGCTCCGAAGAAACAATCGTCACTAAGGTTGCCGATGAAAGTGTACAACAAATGGTACCAATTGAAGTGGAAAGTGCAATTGTTCCTGTTTCAACAAGTGAACCAACGTTGGAAGTGATTGAATCAAGCACTTTAAGATCTGAACCTGTCGTAGAAACTACGATCACACGCACCACCGACACAATTGAAGACTCAGACAGTTGTACCACGATAGTGGAGACAGTTTTAATTACTAGAACGACAACAACGGAAGAAGTGATTGAGGTACCGATTGAGGTTGAACAGATCGAAGCTACTGTGGCCGATGATGATCAGCCAGAAGAGACAATAGTGATCGAAAAGGTGACGCATGTGACAACGATTGTGGAACGAGTTGTTGTAGAAGGTGACGCAGAAGAACCTAAAGAAGGTCCTACGATTGAAGAACTCCCAGCTGAACCATCTACTGACACAATGCTGGTAAAGCAAGCAGAGCCCGTACTTAGTTCAATCAACGAAGACAAGAATCTCCAGGTTCAGGTTGCATCAATCGGAGACACGCAGAG
>KZ062851.1:82528-100608 GCA_002091835.1 Anopheles maculatus
CTTCATCGCACCTGTGTTGTGTTGCGTGTGACAGTCGTACGACACTTGCTCGGTGCAATCGATATCATAGTGTCCCGAAGACAGGTGTATATGTAAATTTGACACTTTTAACCACCACCTCGCTATTGCCATTTCGTGTAGGTCCTAATAATAATGGGTTTTGATTTAGCCGAATGTTCAACTAGACTAAATTATATCGTGCTATCTGCCGCTCTTTACCTGCCCCACTATCAGTATCAGTAGCTCAATCACAACAATCCTAATCCAAACACGAAAACTAAGAACTTTTCATACAGCCATCTATCATTTCACCAAGTTGATTCAGTTATTGTACGTTGTTTATCAGAAAGAGGCGTCTCCAATTATTGCTTCCTAAAAATAGCACAAAAACGAACTTGACCTTGGTACTGTACACCTTTTTGTGGTTGAAATATTTGTACACGCGGGTGGTGTAAAAGTGTTAAATTCTCATACAACATCGGAGGATATCGGATTGTTGTCCGCAGCAGCATTTAGTCTTCCAATCAACAGCCTTGTTTCAGTTGACGACGCATGAACAAGTGAACAAAAGTCTAGTCCGATAATGTTCCCATTCTAATGTAGAGTATTTAATGTTTTTGTGGTAGTGTTATGATATTTGGTTAGACTATTTTTGGAAGGGCCTTCGGTTGTTATTTCTGGCCGCCATTAGGGCAACCAGTACAAAAATTCAGCTAAAACCAGTGCGCGGCGCAGTTTTTGTGTTTCAATGATGAGCAAAACGAAAGCAATGATGTTTGCCTTTTAGTGACGTTTATGTTAAGGTTTTCTTTTTTTGGTTTTGTTTTAGCTTTAGTCTTAAAACACGAGTGTGCGCAAATTTGAAACACCGAATGCTAACCGATCACGTTCGTTTTCCGTCTTACACAGGCACTAGCGCAAAGTGTGGAAAGTATTCTGGACTCGCTGATCAGTGCGGAACTAGAGATGAACAATCTACCGTACGACAACGTGAACGATCTCATCAAGGGCCTTCAGGTATGACGCATTCATCTATTCGGGGTGTTTAAAAGCAGAGCATGATGTAATTATTATTGATTACTTCACTTGCAGGTCCTTATAACGAACTTAGCAGAGTACAAGCAACAGAATTATGCCATCGCGAGATCGCTGCCGGTAAACGCGGACGCACATGTGCGGACAGCGGTTGAACAGATCGACGAACGAATAGACTTATTACGACAACGAGCGGAAAACGGCCTCGAAAAGATTCAGGTTTGAAAATAGTGCCGAAAACGAGGCAATGAGATGGTGAAATAACTGACTAATTGGTTTCCCGTTTTAGCAAACCTTAAAGCAACGAGAACAGCGAAAGGCGGAAGTTCGTGGCTATTTAGAGCTGTTGGAGGAAATCGAAAGATGGCTCTCAAGCACCAGCATACACCTGATGGAAGTGACCGAATGCAGTACAGAGGAAGAAATGCGACGACGAATGGACGAAGAGAGTGCAGTTCTAAACGATTTACGCGAAAAGGAACAATATCTGAAGGATGTGTTGGACAAGACAGCGTCCTATTTGATGTACAAAGATGTTACCGATCGCACGACGACACTGCGGGAAAACTTGACGGTGCTGATACGTATCCTGCGTGAGAAGGCTTTGATTCTGGAAAACAACATTCAACGGTTGGCGGAACATTTGCATCCTGTAGAGTCACAGATCCATCCACAAACGGTAGACATCGAAAGCCAAACAAGTCCTCTAACATCAATCGAACCGGTGCCCGTGACGCTGGACATAGTGAAGAGCGAAGTGCAGCTTCCTGTCGCAGGGGTTGTGACGCAAGAATCCTCCGTTCAGACACAATCCACCCCGGAACAACACACTACCGATAATATACTGATCATTCAGTCGGTGGTAAATGGACGGGAGACTGTGCAGATCTCCAACGTGCCACGATCGATCGGTATAGCTGACCAGCAGTTGGAGGAATCCGTTGTGGTTGAGGCAAAATACACACAGCCAGCAGAAGGAAGAGAAAGCGACCGATCCTCGGAGTTGTTGGTGAGGAATATCCCGACACAGTTCGAAACCACATTTACCGAACCGGACGATACCACCACCGAGATTGTGGTGAATCGAGACGGGTCGAAGAAAATAACTCTCCGAAAGGTGGTCCAACCAGCACAGTCCATCGAATCGACGACCTCTGGAAAGGCTTCGATTGTTACTTCGCTAGACTTGACAGCTCACGAGCAGTCAGAACCACATGCAATAACCGGTGAAGAAGGTGTTGTTGTGGAAGTGGAAGGAGTTGACGTGGTGCTGGAAGAAAGTGGTGGAGATAAGCAACAGGATGAAGCGATAGAAGCTAGTACATCACCACCATTAACGGCCAGCGTGTCACCACCACAACCGGTGCAGGAAGCAGCAGCGACAGTTGTTGCCGAGGTGCTGGAAGTGTTGGAGCAGACGATGCAAACGACCGATGATGAGCAGGCTGCCGAACAGCAGCCGGAAGAACCGCCACAGGTATTCGAATCACATGCTCAAATCGCACCAGTAGAGTTGATTGCTTCTATCGTTGAGTCACAAACTAGTACTAGTACACTATTAGGCGCTGATGCTGAAGTTGTTGCCGCTCCAACCGATGTTGCTGTTGCAATCGATTCCTTAAGCCTTACCGAACCACTTACAGCCGGCGGAGAATTAAGCGTAACGGTCGAGCAAAAACCGATCGTATCGATTGAAGACATCTGGCCACCGTCGGAACATGTGTGTAGTAGTAGTTCCGGTCCTGAACGATCGATACCAATGTCACCGGTGCATGAAGTTGTGAAAGCAATGGGTGAAGAACCGGTAAAGGAACAAGAAAGTGAGGAGGCGCAGAAACTATGGCCAACAAGTCCGGAACGTGGTTCAGATTACATTGAAATAGAGCCCAATGTTTTAAAATCGGATGAGAAAGATGCTGATGTAGAAACGGTAGTCCCAATAGTAATGGAGAAACAGCCACTGGAACATGTAGCAGTCGATCGAGAACAAGAGATTGAGGTTCCTATCGTGCTTGACGGGGCAATCAGTGTAATGAGCGTACCTGCAACGAGTGAATCTGGTGAAGTGACGGTAGAAATCATTCAGTTAGTGAAGGATATTCCATCATCAGAACCGGTAAGCTCCGAAGAAACAATCGTCACTAAGGTTGCCGATGAAAGTGTACAACAAATGGTACCAATTGAAGTGGAAAGTGCAATTGTTCCTGTTTCAACAAGTGAACCAACGTTGGAAGTGATTGAATCAAGCACTTTAAGATCTGAACCTGTCGTAGAAACTACGATCACACGCACCACCGACACAATTGAAGACTCAGACAGTTGTACCACGATAGTGGAGACAGTTTTAATTACTAGAACGACAACAACGGAAGAAGTGATTGAGGTACCGATTGAGGTTGAACAGATCGAAGCTACTGTGGCCGATGATGATCAGCCAGAAGAGACAATAGTGATCGAAAAGGTGACGCATGTGACAACGATTGTGGAACGAGTTGTTGTAGAAGGTGACGCAGAAGAACCTAAAGAAGGTCCTACGATTGAAGAACTCCCAGCTGAACCATCTACTGACACAATGCTGGTAAAGCAAGCAGAGCCCGTACTTAGTTCAATCAACGAAGACAAGAATCTCCAGGTTCAGGTTGCATCAATCGGAGACACGCAGAGTTCTTCCCTTAAGGTTTCGATGACAGTTGATCCAACCGAAACAAAGAAGATAAGTGTGAGCTTGATTGAGATAAAATCGACCGAAGTGGCATCGATCGATGATAGCAAACAAACTGCTGCACCAGAATCGGTTGAGTTTGAAGAAATTTCAGGCTTAAAGGCAGTAGACGTTGATCCTGGCTACGAAGCGGATAAAACAGCTACCGCTGAGGGTGAACCGGATGATGACGACAAGGGTAAGAAGAAGCGTAAAAAGAAAAAGAAGGGAAAGCATGACAATGAAAAGGCTAGCAATACTGATCTGCCGGAGCCCGAGCCCAAAGGAGACAAGATGTTGCGTACCGATGATCGTTTGTCTGAGGCACAAGAATCGGAGCAAAGGTTTGACTCCTATCAAAGCTTCACCGAGGATGATCAACCACAGGTTAGCACGGTAAACGTTATGGAAGAAGCCGTCGAACCCGAGATGATTGAAGTTCCGATAACCATTCAGGAGAAGATCGTTGTACCTACGGAGGTGTTGGAGGCGATCTATACGGAAGATGTACAGCAGCAAACGACACCGATCGAGCTTACGTCCGGACAGGATCCAGCTGATGTGGAGATAGAAAAGATCACATCCGAGCGATTGATGGTACCGATCGATTGGGAGCAAAGATCAATGCAGACATCTCCCGAACCGGAAATTCAGCGAACTTCCCAACAAACCTCCCCACTGATAATAGAAGAACAGCCGACGGTAACCGAGCAAGAGACGAAAGAAATTCAAACAACCGTTGTGGAAGCAATCGAGATCGAAACACAAACCCTGCAACCCGTGGAATTGGTCCAACAAGAAGCACAAACGGATCTACCTGTGGAAGAGGAGTCCAGCGTTGCTGCTCGTGCTGTGATCGATACAGTGGACACAGCGAACCAAACAGTACCGGTCGAAACGAGAGAGACTCAACAGCAAGCTGAAAATACGGAAGAGATCGTGGGTCCTATATTGGGACAGATTGTGAAGGAAGTGATTGATCCGGAATCGCTGTTCAAGCGTCAATCTGCTCAAACAAGTCCGGTACAGTTTGCTGAGCAAGTGATTGCGTCAGAACCGTGTGGAGACGTTGAGAGAGCGGATGAAAGCGCACAAACAAGCGTCCCCGATGTACAGGATGCGAATGTCGCTACGGATGCTGTGGTTGTCGAGGATCGTGGAAACTCTCCATCTGTAGAATTAGCTGAGGTGGGTGATGTGAAGCCAAGCGTTGCACAACCTGTTCTAACCACGGAAGCTTCCATGCAAACGAGTCCTATGCACGTTGTGGAGCCCGAGTTGGTTGTCAGTCCTAAGTATGAAATACAGGATGAAATTCTCATACAAACGGTCGCCCAAAGCACGCCTACGTTGGAGAGCGTAGACATGCAAACGGTTGAAGTACCAACGACGGAATCGGACGCTCAGACAACACCTGTAGCAGTGACAGAGATAACCGAAACAGTTACAATCAGCACACAAACCAAACAAGAGCAAACTCCTGCAAAGGAGATCAACGAGCAAGAAAAACCGATTCCAGCAGAAAAAGAAAGTAGCAAACGATCCAAGTCAAAGAAATCAAAGAAATCAAAGGACAAATCAATCCCGATCGAAGTGGAAGTGAGTACACAGATGGTGGTACCAAGCACGAGTGCCGTTGGTGGTGTACCGTTGCCAGGATCAGCAGGAAGCGAATCAGTAACCGTAACGAAGACGATTATCGCTGACGGAAAGGGTCCAGATGGTCAAGGAGATGTAAGCTTGAACATACAGGTCAACATTGATCCATCGTTTGGTACGGTTGAGGAACGTACCGCAACATCCTCCTCCCTACCGGAGAAACACGTGACAACCGTCAGTTGCCCCATCAATGAATCGCTCGACAATCTGCAGAGTCAAAATCTACAGTTAAGCTTATCCGATTGCTTCTCGATCATCAAATCACAGCAAAACTATGCCGAAAACCGTGTGATACCGTGGCAAGATATTAATCAAATGTTCGTACACATGAAACTACCGTCACTGGCTGCGCCAGCTGCTGCGGATGAAACTCCCATGCGAAGCAATGAATATCAGATGCTGAGTCCTTCGAGTATTCTGGAGGAAGAAGATGAGGCAGCAGCAAACGACGATCTAGACCAGGTAATACAGTTGCTGCAACAGAACGATAACGATCCGACCGCGCAGCAACACTTACTGTTTGATGTGGTCGAAACTGTGGTCAAATCTTTGGAGGATCTCGATGCGGGAATGAGCGTAGCACAGGCGAATGTGGACGATGAAGTGTCGTCGGTAGATCGTGCGAAGTTGCTCCGAGTGTACAAGATTCGGTTGATACGCATTGAAGAACATATAGTTAAGATCATCACGTACGTGCAACGCTCGAAGACCGGTCAAAACAAGGAGGTGGATGAATGTCTGAATCATTTGTTGCGTCAGGTGAAGGCGCTGGAACAAAGTGTTGCACACGGAGAACAAACGATCGATGTGGATGCCACCCAAAAACGAAAAATTGCTGATGATGTACGTAACGTCGGCAAAACGGTTGGAATGCTGGAGGGTTCCTGCAATGATCTTGTTGCAAATGACACGATGCCTATTAGCAGCAAACTTGGTGTTATACAAGAGCTACAAATGAACTGTCAAAACTTGATGTCTGCGGCGAAGCTGCTCAACAGTGGCGAGATGAAATTGGATGATAAAACAGAGGTTGAACTCGATCAAATCACTCACCAGATGCGCCGATTGGAAAATGGACTTGTGCTGGAGCGTAACAAGCTTATACAGCTATGCAGCCTCGCGGACGAGTACGAACAGACTTTGCTCGAGTTCCAGGAGATAACCGCTACGGCGGAAGTGTTCATAGAAAACGAAATCGTGACCAACTCGCTGGAAGAGCTCCAGGAGGAGATGCAACGTTATCGCAAATTCTTCGTCAATTTGAACCACTGTAAAGCGATTCTTGAATCCTTGGAAACCAATCTTGATCCCTTGACGCGCCAGAAGTACTCCGAGCTTCATTCGTCCCTCTACAACCGCACGAAGGTGATACTGGAGCGTGCTGTAGATCGTGCCGGAAAGCTCGCGCTGGCAGCATCTCGTTGGACCGTTCTAGAGCGGGAGATGTTGGCCGAAAAGCAATGGTTACAGGTAGCACAGCAACGCGTTCCCGATTTGAGCAACGTTTCGTCGCAGGACTTCGAGCGATACATCACGATGTACGAGTCATTGGAGCAGGATATTGCTAATCACCTGACGAAGATGCGATCTCACCACGAGCTGGCGCGAGACATGCACGAACTGATCTCGGCACCGACCGTCGAACGGGAAAGCAATGAAGCGTTGCTGGTGGCAATGCAACTTCAGGAAGAGGTATCGCTGTATCTTAATCTGCTCACCAAATTCAAGACCCAATGGAATCGGTACAATTCGCAAGCTGATCGACTGGTTGACTGGCTCGACGTATGTCAAGGAAAGCTGGAAAATATTACGATCAAAGAGAACCTCTCGGAAACGCCAGTGGACGATATGCGAACGTTCTGGGAAATAAAGGCACAGTACGAGGTGTTGAACAACAAAGTGTACAAAACCGCTTGTGATACGTTCGGTGAGGCACTGCGCACAATCACCGTAACGGACGAAAAGCTACAGCGACAGCTGCACAGTCAGCTTCTCGACGATTGGGGCGCCGTCTCGAGCCGTATCGATGACATCCAGCATAGCATTGCGGACTCGATGAAAACTAAGGGTACACCACCGGGCGATAAGCTTGCGTTCATCGAGCAAGAGCTGCAAGAGATTGCTCGCGAGTTCGACAGTAGCAAAGCGGTCCTGAAAAGCCAGGAAGATCTGTACGCTTACATCGAACGGATACAAACGCTCAAGACTCGGATCCAGCTGATCGACACGGAGCTCGTCAGCCAATTCGCCCTGGATCTGGACTGTAACACCGAGAAAGCGAGTGCCGTGTTCAAGATATCGCGCCATCTATCGCAACAGATCTCGGAAGAGTTGGATGCGGCCGAGCTGTTCTACCATCGGCTGGAAGATATTGAGAACGGTATCAAAGCGCAGGAAGAACGGCTCGCCCATATTGCCCGTGTGTTGGATGAATGCGGCGGTAGCGTGAATGGTAAACGATCGGTTATCGAGAAAGCGTTGGTGGACTGTAAAAACTGTCAGGATTCATTGGGCCCATGCTGGAGTGAGTTGATGCGCCTGCGACAGATGCTTCACACACTGCCGATGAACCTTAAGGTGTCTGTATCGCCCCTGCAAACGGAGCGAGATCTTTCCACGCTCCAGAACGTACACAGCGATTTGGAGAGGCGATCGGACGAGGTACAGACATTGCTAAGAAACCGGTTGGCATTGTGGAACAAGTTCCATCATCAGCTGGACATGATTCAGGAGCATGTGCAGGAGACGGAGTTTATGATGGAACTGTTGCAGCTGCAGGAAAGTGCTGACTACAACCGGCTATTGAAGGCAACGGAACGGTTAGATGTGAGTATTTGTAACCGTTTAATGGAGGTTAGAAATTTGAAAATAACGACTCATTAACATTCCTCTACCTCTTTTCAGACGCTGCTGTCGGATATTGAAAGCAGAAAGGGCATGATTGAAGATCTCAACACGTACGCCCAACCACTGGTCGAATCGTCGGACGAAAGTGTTTCGGCCGAGATCCAAGAAACGGTCCAACAGATAAGCATTGTTTGGGAAAATACGCGAGAGAATTTGCGTGAACTTTGCGATCGGTACGACAAGGCTGTTAAACTGTGGCAACACTATCACGATGTGTGTGAAACCGTGAAGGACTGGGTGAATCACGAATACACGGATTACGATGATTTGCAACGGCTGCAAGATTTGCCTCAGGTGGAAGTGTACCAGCAGGCACTGCTTGATCAACGGCAAGAGGTTGAGAAGCTGCGCAAACTGATTGGGGACATAAACGAGCAGGTAGGAATCAATGTTGGTGATACGCTGCTGGCCGAGATTGATGAATGTAGCAAGAAGCTGGAGGATATCGAAAGGAATGTTGTGGAGCAACGAAACAGAGTTCATGAGCGAGAGGAAGCCAGAGCAGATAAAGCCAGTATGGTGCAGTCCTCTCGAGGATTGTTGGATCGCATTCAAGAGGTATGTAAATGCGCTTGAGGTTTTAATCTCGTCACACACGTCCCTTACAATTGTTCTTGTCTTGTTTCACAGAGCCTCCAGCAATCGGGACAATCGCAGCGTACAGCCGACGAAAATCTGTACAACAAAATTGTAGATCTTCGCTCGTACATGCTAAGCCTGTGTGTAACGATAGCACGACTGAAGGACATTCAACGTGATCGCGAGCAAGCGGATGATAATGGAAATTTGCAAAACTTCCATTCCGTTTCGCAAAACCTACTCCAGGACACGTACCAGCAATATCAAGATCTTGTACAGCAGCTGGTAACCCAATCGGCGGATGATGAACGGTTGCTTGACTTCTGGCAGGAGTATCTACAATTCGTAATGACCATCCTGTCTGAACCACTGCCAAGCGACTACGGCCAACTGAAGGCACACCGCGAACAGTGTTTGTTGATTAAAATGTTGCTGATTAGTTTGCGCAAAATGTTGCTCCAAAAGAACAAGATCGACGTCCGTTTGGTGGAACGTTTCAATGTACTCAGTCAGCTGCACACCGATCGTATCGATCGATATCCGCTCGGCAGAAATCTGTCCGAAGCGCTGGGTAATATCGAGCGGGAAAAATTCACCCTCCAGCTCGAGTACATCAATTTGCGGGAGCTGCCGAAACTGATTGGAAAAGTAAACGGATTGCTGGAACAATTCCCCCGGCTGGAGAGTGATTTGAGTGCTATGAATCAAGAGCTAACACAGCTGACCCTATACACGAAGGACGAATGCACACTGGTCGGAATGCGAAGCGAGCAGGGAAAGATTGCGGAAAAGGTCGTCAAACTGCAGGACAATGTGGAAACATGGAAGAACTTCCTGTTTAGCATTGATGAGCTGCATGGGCGGTTTACGAAACACTCTTCCGTTCGCTTCACCAGCAGTACAATACGTTGCTCCAGTTTGCCGTAGAGCTGCCACAACGTCCACGTACGTTTGTGAAGCCGCTGTACATCAAACATACTTATGCATGCTTTCAGCTCGTCGTGCAGGTGGCCCATCTCTTCCAGTTTCGCACGCACCGTGTCCAGTCGGACGTGATGATTCTTGATCAGATTCAGTCTCGCCTGCACACCGCTCACACGATTATCCACGTCCGGATCGGTAGTGTTGCGCTGATCTTCCGCATCCAGCTTGTCCAGATATTGTTCCAAATCCTGCAAATGGTTCTCCGCTTCGTACGAGTGTTTCGTAAACCGCCCATGCAGCTCATCAATGCTAAACAGGAAGTTCTTCCACGTTTCCACATTGTCCTGCAGTTTGACGACCTTTTCCGCAATCTTTCCCTGCTCGCTTCGCATTCCGACCAGTGTGCATTCGTCCTTCGTGTATAGGGTCAGCTGTGTTAGCTCCTGATTCATAGCACTCAAATCACTCTCCAGCCGGGGGAATTGTTCCAGCAATCCGTTTACTTTTCCAATCAGTTTCGGCAGCTCCCGCAAATTGATGTACTCGAGCTGGAGTGTGAATTTTTCCCGCTCGATATTACCCAGCGCTTCGTAGAGATTTCTGCCGAGCGTGCGGAATTTCTCCCAATGCCAAAGTCGATTATCGATCTCGGTGATTCGCTCCAGATATCGATCGATACGATCGGTGTGCAGCTGACTGAGTACATTGAAACGTTCCACCAAACGGACGTCGATCTTGTTCTTTTGGAGCAACATTTTAACATCAACATCCGCAGCATCCAGAGCGATGCAAACGATCTGGACATGCGCTGGAAGAAGGTGTGTCGCATGTCGGGTAGTCGCAAGCGCAATCTCCTAGAACTATGGAACACGTTGATCGATCTTAGGAAAGGTCTAGAGTTCCGGGATTGGGTTCGCGAGCAGCACGAGTATAATCGCCGACTGGAACATTTGATTGCATCTTTCGCTGGTGAAGAGATGGCAGACGAGCTGGAAACCATTGATATGCGGCTGAAGGAACTTGGCACGCGAGAGGCGTGTCGATTAAGCTTGCGCCAGCAGTACATCTCGTTGGTACAGAACGATTTAGTTTCGAGTGACGGAATACGCTTCATAACGACTCCGGTACATCAAATGTTGCTTCTCTGGGAACGATTGCAACCGGATCTTTGCGCTTTGCGGGAAGATTTAGAGCGAAGTCGGTCAGCGGTGGGCAAGTTTGTGGTGAAATACGAACAAATCATCCTCGCACTCACGCAGATCGATGTACAACTGACCCAAATCGAACATCTACCATCGGAACAAATGGTCGAAGGTCCAGAATCTGCCGAAACACGCATTCAACGGCTCCGGGAACTCCACAACGAACTTTTGCTCGTTGTGAATCTGTTCAAAAATGAGGACTCGCTGGGTGCGAATCTGATCGAGCAATATTCCGCTAACCAAACTCTAACTGACGACATTAGGCAGAAGATGGGCGAGTACCATCAGCTTGGTAATGGTTTGAAGGAACGTCTCGATGCGCTTCTAGCACGGGCTAGTGAAGCATTCGAGGTGCGCCACGAAAAGGAGGTAGCAGTCCAGGTGAACACCTTACGACTGGAACGTAGCGAATCAATTACCGCAAAGGACGCGTATCGCTATCAGCTCGAAACAGCACTTACAGAAGCTGCCACCAATTTGGGCAAGCTGGAGGAAGCAATCTCGGCCATCAATGCGAACAACTTTGTGTCGACGACACAGAACGTGTCGAGAGCTTCGGCCGCCTGTGAGTCTTCCATTGAGCTGATAAAACATCTAAACACGCTGCTACTCTCCGAGTGTCACGCTACTACAGAGGAAGCGTTCAGTGTGCGTGTGAAGGAGGAGACGGAACGATATCTGCGGTTCTTGGCTGAATGGAAACAGAAGCAAGAACAGCTGGAAGAATCAAGGTATGCATGGAAAAAACAAAAACAAAGAGATTTCATTTCATGTTGCTAAAGTATGCAAAACATTTGCACACATCATTCATGCAGGGCGTAAAAGCCCACCATTAACCGATCTGCTAGATCTTCCAAATTCTTTACAGCTTTTACTCATATTACACTCATACAAGTATCGTTCTATTCATCTCTTCCCCAATTTTCTCTTTTTCTCTCTCTCTCTCTCTCTGTGTCTATCGCTCTGTTAAAACCATGATTGGATCATTTTGCAATTGCGTATGACATGCCCAAACATACGAATCATGTGGACACACACGCGCCGAAAACATTCACTCTCTCACACACTTTCTCCTATCTGCTGACTATCTGCCTACACTGTATCTGTATCTGTCTGTTCGCCGCATCGCAGGATCATTCCTAATGCTTACAATTTTAACTGCGTACAGTAAGTGATGCTACTATACTTTCACTGTTGGGACTTTTGACTTCATTTGTGGTGTTGCGTTGTGTTTTGAATGGAAATTATATTTCGAGAAACAGATGAATTCTCCAACTCATTCAAAAAAATAACGCTTTCTGTTGTGAAGCATCATTAGTTAAGTAAAAGTCCCAACATTTACTAACTACATGCACTCTTTACACATCGAAGGTGTGTTAAAATCGCTCAACAACGTTTCGATTAACGATGTCTTGATGTTCCCTCTTTAGCAATGCGGACTATCTGACCTGTCCGTTGTGTACGAACCGGAACTGGCAGCAGATCGATAACGATCTGTGGCGTTTGGAGCAATGGTTAGCGATGGCAGAATCAACGCAACGCAATCAACTCTCTAGTCCACCGTCCGACATCGACGCGCTGGAAGACACGATACAGGATCACCGCGAGTTCCTGCTAGATCTTGACAGTCACAAGAGCATCATCAAATCACTAAACATTGTAGGAGAACATCTGGCGACACACACCCGCGACACGGCGCGAGCGACAAAGTTACGCGAACGACTTCAGAAGAACAATCGCCGCTGGGATACAGTTTGCACCGGTGCTTCCCGTTGGCAATCGGCCCTAAACAGTGCACTGATGGAGAACCGCGAATTCCATCGTACGATTGCCGAACTAAGCGGCTGGTTGGAGCAAACGGAAAACAAGATCAAACTGTCGGAACCAATCGATTTGACCAGCGATCAACAGCTGGTGGAGAAGAAGTACCGAATGTTCCGCGAGCTGCGGGCCGACTTGATGCGGTGTGAGCCGCGTGTGGTGAGCTTGCAGGAAACGACTTCGCAGCTAACGAAGTACGTGGACGCGAACAAGTCGGAGAAGTTTGATGAGGTGTATGCGAAGTAAGTATGAGAAAATTGAGCGTAAACAAAACTTAGACGATATTAATTCTAAGCTCAAATCTTCGTTTTAGATTAACTGATCTTCGATTGCGTTTCCACTCGATCCGTCGTCTGGTGGAGATGTACATCATAAAGATTGGTGCATCGTTGGGTTATGACAGCAGCACCAGCCTAGCCGATGTCCCATCCTCCGTCTCGACGACGTCCCTCGCGTCCGTCGATCGACAGCAGGCAAGACGCCGGCAAGCAACAGATCAGCAGGAGGTAGGTGCAAGCGAGAACACATCTCGATGTGTGATTCTTTGAGAATAGAATATCTTGCCACCGCCACCACCACCACCACCACCAACACCATCCTATCCAACCACCACCATCTCCAACTACTACTACTACTATTCACCGCTCAACGAAGCTTTCGTCGTCGTCGCCTGGTCGTCTCTGTTGGTCGCGTCACCGTTGGTCCGAACGGTCATAATGGCTTTTTGTTTTCTGTTGCACACAGTGTGTCAGTAAGTAGTTGAGTTGTCGCACGCCTAAACCACTGCCCACCGCTCGCCACACCATCCTGCGCTCCTCTTAGCTACTTTCGAAGAGTGCGTACATCATCATCTGTGTCTGCAGGATCCTGTGTACACCTCGCAAAAAGCAAACCATCGACCAGTGTGTGTGTGTGTGTGTGAATCTCAGCTTCGCCTCCAACTTCAACTCTGACCACTACTCAGACTCTGTTGGAATTGAAACATCTCATCTGTAGTTGTTGATTGATCCTTTCAAAATTTCGAATTCCTCTTCCAAAATCATCACCTTCACTCTTCTCATCCGTCCATCCAGTTTATGTGTAACATCTCCGATCTTTGTTATATGCTCTAAATTGGAACTGTTTTAATTAAACATTATTTTCTCTCTTTCTTTCATGTTGTTTTTTTTTCTTCTTCACCTAACTTTTTGTACCGATTGTTCACCTTTTGCGATTGTCTGCTCTGCCTCGGCACGGTTTCTAAAAAAAAACAAAAACCAATTGCCTATTACCTCATATAGAGCAACCAACAAACAGATGGTAGCGGATCCCGAAACCATCCATCACAAGCGACGGCACACGATTCCAGTACAAAGTAATTATTAGTGTTTAGTTGACATGTTTTGTTTCGTTGATTAGTTTAGAAAATTTTTTTTAGATCAGCTGTTTTTATCGAAGATAGTTGTTGTAGTAATTGTTCACACAGTTGTTTTGTTGTAAAGCTGTTTTTAAGTAGACGTTGTATTGAGTAAAGATATTTGGCGTAGGATACAAGATGAGAAGCTTTTAAGTAAAAAATAGATACTTTAAAGTAACGATTAGGTTTTGTATACTTAAGGATGCAAAAATTAGGAGTTAAAATATCGAGAACAAAGCATTTGAAGTGTTAAATTAAATGTCGTTAGGGTTTAGCGTACAGTGTAGTTCATGTTTGTGTGTTTAAACCTATTTACAAATTTGCTAACGTCTCTGCTCTTTTCTCTTTTGCGCGCGCGTAATTGTAAACAGTGCTGGTACGGCGGGTACTACAGAGGGCGACGACGATGTCATCAACACCACGATACTTACCCGAAGCTATCGTTTCTTGGGCCGTGTCATACGTGCCTCGTTGCCGATCCAGGCGATGCTGTTATTGCTGCTCGGTGTCGTCACGCTCATGCCCCACGGTGAGGAGTACTCATGCTCGCTGGCCAACAACTTTGCCCGCAGTCTGGAACCGATGCTACGCTATCCGAACGGACCACCACCAATCTAGCGATGTGGTCGATTATCCCGAACGGTCCCGATGCCACTTTCCCATCCTTCTAACTCTATTCCTAATTGCTTCGGCAATATTCGCGCTATGAAATGAGGCAATTTAAGCGTAACAGAAAAAAAAGCCTTGGATAACTCTACTCGCACGGAAGAGGCGATATTGTAAACTACTTAAAGTTGCGTTATACAAGATTTGAAGTATGCAGACAGTTCTGTACAGCTTTTAGTAGGTGGGTCCATAGAACCATACCCAACGCGCGTGCGGTTTGTTTATTATATTGCACATACAACATTAGGCTAGACATACACTAATTGCGAAATCAACGAAAAAACAACGATAAACGATGGGTAAGCACTGGTTGTGCTGTTACGCCAGAGAAAAGTGAACATTCTTCATTTTCCTATGTTAATTATAGCACTCAGCTGAAAGGCTACGCTAATCTACTAACCCCTCTAGGTGTATATGGAAGCATTTTTGTTATTTTTCACAGGATAGGTTTCTTTTACGGTTCCTTTACTTTTTTGGTTTTGTTATTATTTTCTTGTAGGTAAGCTATTTTAGAGATGTAATAAAAGTATTCTAAATTATGAGACATATAATGGAAAAGTAAGCGTTGTGGTTTCTTTTCGTGGTTGTACTGTTCTAAATATCCGAATTTCTATTAAAATTGCCATCTGTTTAATGGTCCATTCCACTCGTATCAGCTTCCCAAGGAAACCGTAATACTGCAAATCTTCTGTAAATCTTGTCACACTGAAGAAGATAAACTAGGTGACTTCCTTCTTACTTGCCACTGCAACCTCGAGCAACAATTTTTGGCTACCATGACCTACTTTACTTGTGGTCGAGATAGGCAGCCCTGCAAGAGGTCTTTAGCAAAAGGCCACACTTCGGAAAGGGGGAAATTCTAACATAATCTTGTGGGCAACATGCAGAACTTACAGTTCTTGCTATATGAAAGTTGGTTTGTTAAATAATCATAATACAGTATCGTTCGTTTGCCTGCATATACAACTCATGAACGACCGATGACACTGTACACGATATCTCGCTTGATAAAGAACCATCTCGGAAAGCCACTAGATAACAGCAGCTCCTTGCACTGCGTTTAAGATAAGGATTCATCTACGTATCTCTCATGCACACTTCGATGTGTTTGTTAATACTGCCTTCACAGAGGAGAAAAGCAGTGATAACAAGATGTGTTTGGCTTCGTATTCAGTAATACTTCCGCGTAAACAGTGGACAATCCGTCGATCACAGTAAATCATGTTGTACTGTTGAACCATGGGCATGGTTAAAAATGGGCGCAGATAAGCGGGTAGGCTGGCAGTTCTGGTTACAACACGATCGAGGCAAGATGTCGTTCGAGTATACGGAAATAACGGATCCACTGTACGTGGAAAATAAAGAGCAGACTGGGGAGGAGAATTACATTATGGTACGTGCGAAAGAGTATGGAGACGTTCCGATTTCCATTCCAAACTGGCAACCACCGGCACATTGTTTCACAGATCGGTAAGAAATAAACACAGTTAAAAGCGAATTTCTTGTAGTGATAATATGCTGTTTTTAACAACCCCGGAAGGTTCCATCACCATGAGAAAGAACTGCTCGAGATGGAAGTGTTCCCGGACGATGTGTGGATTGCATCGTACCCAAAGAGTGGAACCACCTGGTGCCAGGAGATGGTTTGGTTGATCTGCAACGATCTTAACTTTACAGCTGCACGAGCAGAACCGTTGCGAACGCGGTTTCCTTTTGTTGAGTAAGCGTTTCCCATTGTTTTGCTTCTCTTCACAAGTATATAATACTTTATTCCATTTTTCCAGTATTAGTTTAATCCACGACATCAAGATGAGTTCGTTTGCACGTGTGCGAGATACACCAAGGCCTCGCTTCATCAAAACGCACCTACCGGTGTCGATGCTACCAAAGCAATACTGGACTGTAAAACCAAAAACCGTGTACGTCAAACGTAACCCAAAGTCTGTGGCCGTTTCGTACTACCATCACTCTCGTGGGATTTTCTACCGTGGCACGATAGATATGTTCGTACGATCGTTCATGCGGGAACATCAATTCTACTCCCCGTACCATGCGCATGTAATCGAGTATCATGAACTACGCGATTGTAACAATATTCTGCATTTATCGTACGAAGATATGAAGCGTGATCTTCCGGCGGTTGTGAGCAAGGTTTGTCAGTTTTTTGGAAAGTCCTACAGTGATCCTCAGTTGGAAAAACTGTTCGACCACCTTTCGTTTAGCTCAATGCGTGAGAATAAGGCTTGCAACTATGAAGATCGGGCTGGGCCGCGACAAGAAGATGAGCGATTTATTCGAAAAGGTGAGCTGGCGAGCTGGAAACAAGAACTGACCCAAGAGCAAATCGAGATGCTCGATCAGTGGACGGTGGAGAACACCGCAAACATTGAGCATAGGAAATTGTTTGAATAGGAATACAGATGAATCTCGCCAGGACGTCTTCAAACGTTCGATTTTGATTGAAAGTTTCGGTTGGCAATAAATAAAATTCTCATACAAAACACTGCTCCAAGCTGGAAAGCAATCAAAAAACATTATTTACACGGTTTTACATAAAAAACAAGATCATTTACCTGCATCGAACAGAGAATCACATCCAACAAACTGATCATGCGTACAGTGCTTGCCAAATTATTCCTCATCACATCCAAGCAACCAGCATGATTGATGATGTGCGTAGCATCCAGGGCAACCGATCGTAGTAGCTCGCTAATGCCCAGATTGATGCGCTCACCCTTGCAATGATGACGGTTCCGGCAGCAGCTAATTGGAACGAGCACAACCGCATTTGCGCCACCGTCTGGAAGGAGTAGCCTTGATTTAGAATTGCAATTAATCAACAGTTGTCAACACGCCACGTCACACTATGATTTACCATCCACATTACCTTCCGAATTGTGTCTCTTGTTCTACCGTTCCCCACAACATCCCATGCCAATCGGTGTGACTTAGCACACCACAACACCTTGAGTGGGTTTGTAATTCGTTCCAAAATTCACTCCAAGTTGTGTCGAACTGATACATCTCCAGTCCGGCGTACAGAGACTCCTGCAGGGTGTTGTACGTAGTTTCAACAAATCGCATGAAAAGAATCATTGCGAATAGGTTCGTTAGCAGGCAGCACACCGTAAGAATAGTCCACAGGTGGGATATTCCATTCAGATGCCGACTGTATGGGTCGTTGAATAAA
>KZ062852.1:26264-59192 GCA_002091835.1 Anopheles maculatus
AAATTGATGTGAACATACTTTCCGGCGCACAGCATTTGCTCGTAATTGTTGTTTGGTTATGAGTGGCCTAATTAGATATTCCTAACGTTGAACATCATGAAGAAAAGTTTTAAACATACTTTACTTGCTTTTTAAAAAAAAAACACACACACACAAACAAACCACACACAACATTAGGATCGAACCGTTTTCCCTAAAGTCTTTCGAGGGCATGTTTAATATCACATTCGCAAAAGAAACACCACACCACCAGTTTGTCCGTTAAGACTTCTTGCTATTTTGAAAATGCCACCAACCAATTAACATTAAAGTTCTTCAATTGTAATATTCGCCTAGTTAGACATTCCGTAAGGCGGCCAAACAGACCGGTGTACGAAATTCTTGAACATGTCCAGCATATAAACCGGAAATGCATGTTTTGATGGTTTTGAAAACTTTTTCGCAGCCAATCACGGCAACAGGATAGCGAGCGCGCGCGGTAGCATTTAAAGTTGCGCCAGTTGAAGAGGACAATTACCAACCGCGTCTCCGGTACCCGGTGATGCTACTGATGACTTCTTGCGAAAAGCAGAAACGTCTGCAATAGCTGCACATTGCGGCGCTTCTACCCGGCAGCATCGTAGCTAGTTTATTTTTTACTCTACTCTGTGGTGAGCAAAATGGTGTTAGGAATAAAATTTTATGGACGTTTTGCGCCACACAAGCAAAACTTTTATTCGCACACGTTCTCTGTGCTGGCTAGAGCGACGTTGCTATTCTTACGTGCTGTCTGAAACTGCTGCAAATGAATAGGAAAACGGGAAACGTTCTCATCGTATTATACGATAGAAATATTTGCCCCCAAGATGGTACGTTTCGAAGCGCACTTACTCAAAGCCGATTCTTAAGGAGTCTTTAGAAGTGTTGAGTGGTGTTTTCTTATTCGTTCGATGCCTGTTTTGCTGACACATTTCGTAGTAATGCTATATTTGCTGCGGTTTGGCAAGAACACACGGGGTAATATTGTACATTAATTGTTAGTTTTAGAATCATTGCGATATCGGGGCACTTACGAAATAAAATATTATCGTTAAAATGGAGTTAAATCGCTTAGCCTGGTGCTGGAGCTGGTTGATATATATTATCATCCACAACGAACAACATGCGAGTTGTGCTTTTATGCAGTGGCTGGCTGGCTGGCTGGCCACCATACGAGTAAAAAATTCTGTCCCTGAGCCGAAGGAAATTGAAGGGAACAGAACAACTTTACTAATTAATTTACCAAACCATTCATGCTGAAGGCCAGATCGTGTAGACTGTTTTTGCAACGAACCTTAGAGCAGCGAGAAACCCAACCCCGTGGTGCGGTAAAGAATCATGTTCGGACTTTTGCCCCAGAGCTTGTAAATCCAGGACCTCTTCTTGATTGCTCGAGTTCGTATTTTCCAGTAACAGAGTTCCAAGGGACTGGGGCACGGGAAGGGGATGGGGTGGGTGAATTGATTTAATTAGATTTTTCGTTTGTTTGGGCCGCGCGCCATTCTTTTTCGGGCGGATTGAGGGAGAGAGAGAGACAGAGAGAAGCTAGTGCAAAGGTAGCAATCAAAGGTAAACCTGAATAGCTGGCAAGTTCTTGCCACTTAATCTTACACCTTTCTTGCTGGTCGATATTTTTCATTTATATTCATTATGCGTACGGTGAGGTTGCGCTGACGGTACACATAACGTAATTGACTGCCAGCGGCCAGCCCACATATTGACCGACCTTTATAGGCATGTAACCGGAGCGGTCGATCAAGAGGACGGTAACCGTTTACTCGTATGCGTCATCTATCATATGAGATTAACTCACCACCGGCTGAAGATCGCCGCCTAGGTAACGACATCGGAACACATCGGGGAAGGAAAGCTGCTTTTCTTTTTTCTTTGTGTGTGTCTTTTTTTTTGCTGGGAAAATTGTGTTCAGAAATGATTGATGATGCGTAGGTGGAGGCGAACTTGCGCCTTTTTATCTTGTTTCATTTTTTAAATGACATCGCTTACCGAAAGCGTAAACCATGTGTTGTCGTGTACTAATTTCGAATAAGTTTCCAATATAATTGTTTCCTAATACTTTCGTTAGAAACGGGGAACACATTGTTAATGTACAGACAAATTTACACACTTTATGCGTAGGTCCTACATTTTAGCTTTAAGAAATTCGCATGTTTCAAAGAATGATGCCATGTTACGTTTTGTGTGCGTGTGTGTTTTTTTTCGCTCAAAGTAAACCTGACGTACATCTGTCAATCTCGGCAGCGTGATACAAATCTGCTGCCTTCGAAAAGCGGCAACATCATCTGTAACACGTGACAGAAGTAATCAGGGTTACATTCATGTTGTGTGAGATGTATGCGTGCTGCATAAAAAAACGCCTCGCTCTCTCTCTCTGTACGAACAGTATAAGCTTTGCATATCTTTCACTTTTTTAGCAGCATCCCTATCATAGCACACGCAAGCGTCAGTTGTACGATCATCATTCGTTACATTAGGCATCTTGTTCCGATAAGAAGGAAAAGTGTCTCTAAATAAGATAGACTTGATGTTTCGTTTAGTGTTGCATTTTTTGTCTAAGAGTTAAAAGACTGCGAACAAAAAGAATGACTTCACGTTAAGGACGAAAGAAAAAACTCGCGATTCGTTATGCATGAAACTCACTGAACCTAATGGTAATTATGCTGTTTTTGTGGGGATTATTATTTAATCCTACTGTTTTCTTTACTTTTCTTGAACAATGATTTCACATCTTCTTATGTTTATAATTCCAATTGTTTTATCCCGCAATACTTGTACGTGCTAAATGATTTTGCAAAATAATCCCAAAACTTCACTCAATTTCAATCATTATCTTCTCAGACTATAAGCTCCACAAGCTCCAAACATTTTATGATAGCACCAGATCAACTAGTATTGGCAAGAGCAAACTGTGTCAGAAGAAAGCATTCTTCCCAGGTCCGGAAACACATTTAAAAGTATTGGCCCCCTGATTGGCGTTATCGGTGACTGGAAGCTATGACTGATGATAATATACATTAACACGGTGTGGTCTCGCAAGTCTGGCGAACGGATGTTGAAAGTTGATAAAAACCGGAAACAGGAAATTAATGGAAGTTTTATGATTGTTCCTGCAAATGAAAATTGCCGCCGCTATTTTCGATCCCCGAGCACAGGCCCGCGTTGATCACGATGCTCGGGCTGATGGTTGATGGTCAATAAAATTTAACAACTTTTCATACCCAATCTCTATGGTTTCCGACCTAATAGTGAGGAAACGGGGGAAAAAATGCGTTTGAATCATTGTAGCTATAAAGTGTGCGTGCTATTTTAATGGACCTTGAATTGGCCAAACCTCTGTCCAAAAAGCCACAAAGCTTGTTGCGGGCGCTTGCAAACTCAGAGACAGCGACTGGCTGGTGTATTAGTAAGCAGATGGAAAATATCATACCGTGTACTGCGGGCGAACAAATTTACTGTAGTGATTATGCTTTGCTATCATGGGTGGTTATTGTAATGTTAGATCATCATTAAGATAGCCAATTTGATGTCTTGCTTTGTACAAAATAAGACGTGAGCGTTTCGGTAACGATTGACATGAAGAACGGAGGGACAGCAAATGAAGGAGGAAAAAAAAGTATCATATAAAGGACAATCTCAGGTTTGGGCTGTTAAGAACATGTTGATAGTAATCTTTATTAAACAATATTAGAGAGCCAGAATACCATCACTATTAAAATGAGACAGAAAAAACCATGTACAGTTATTAATATGAATACAGAAGGTTGTGCAATCTGTATAAGAAATGAAAGAAAAATATATAATGATTAAATAAGGCTTTCAGCTGAGCCCCAAAAATGTTAAGTAAAATTAAGCCAGTTGCATAAAAGTGTTCCTCGATTTATACGGCCAACTTAAAAACATGTTTTTGTACACGAACTGTGCTGCTTCGCAATCTGATTCTCCGTTACTTTTGTGTTACTTTTTATCAAGCAAACACTAAATTTTTAAGCGATTCAAAGATAAGAGCCAAACAGGTGGAAAGATTCTCTTTACCCCGTTCAGAAAGAGCTTTCGTTCGCTTCCATCGAACGCCACTTAGGATGTTGGCGTAAACCTGATACTGATTAGGTCACCGTTTCTAAATCGCTTTTGAATATTGAATTCCAATTTAAACAATCTACTCCCTATCTTTCCGACGATGAAGATGAGCTGGTATTTGAAATTTTCCACAATTGATGTCACATTCTGCATAGCTAGCACACCCTGAAATACCTTACGCTGAAGGGGTTCTGATGATGCTGAAGCAGCCACCCAGAACTGATATGCTCATAGACACCACACCTTGCAGATACGGTTTGGATTTGGTTTGAATTCAGTCACATGCTAAAAGCATCAACCGATATCTTCAGATCGAGCAGCGGCACACAAACACCACCCAAACCGACGGGGCTAGTGGGTGCGCATTTCCTTCCGCCAGAGAACATTTGCTTTCCTTGAAAGAAAAAAAAACCAAGACACGAGAAACCTACCATAATGGGGGAAGAGACGCTCTGCTTTTTGAATAGAACCGCTTTTCCTTTGAGTCTCGGGGCATTTCTGACAAAGTAGAGCTTTTTAGAAAATATTCTACGTATCTTGAGAAAATCAAGAGTTAAGAAGGTGCTTATTATCTTAATGAGTTCTAATGCTTAGGCCCGCAACACCGGTTCTTAACCAAAATGGGGAAGGGATGTTCAGATGACAAGTAAACGATAAACCTCGGTGCTCATTGACAGGGGTGGGTAGGTGCTCACTCGTGCTTTTTGATGTTGGAAAATCCTGTTCAGGATAAAGTGCGACTACCTCCCCTAAAGATATTATGTAACGAAATGGGGGCATACAACGGCTGGAACTGTTATTTGTGCAAGAAAGACATATTGTGTATTCTATAGCTAGTTTTTTTTTCGTCTCTTTCTTGTGTATTACCTAGAACCTACCGTGTTGAAGTCCCTGACACAAGCCTAACAGAGGAATTCGGAAATTCTTGTCATCGTACGTGTCCCCCAGAACCATACAGCTAGCTTATAGGATGCCCTCTGTCAATATTTAGAAGACCTCAAGCGTCTGCTTAGATTTCTTATACTATAACCCGTCCTTGGCTTTATTAAGGGTCTTGTTTTAAGTGAATTTTAATCCTCTATTTGCGTTATCTAAATGATTATATTTCATACAACATTACGGTGTACTACAATAATTACACCCTATTGCTGGCTCTTTTAGAATATTTTTCAATTCATTCGTTCAAAAGTAAGGAACTAGGTTTTGCCTATAGTTGTATGACTTTAGTAAATTTTTGTATTGTAGTTTTGAAGTTCAACAGATTGCCAACAGCCACTCTAGCGTAGCCTGAGTCTTTGGGAAAGAACGCCTCAATGGGGAAAGAACGTGTTTATAGACGCGATGATGCCTGCCTACCCACACGTCAGTTCCGCTAAAATGATTGTCAATCAATAGTTTTGTGTCACTAATAATCATTGTCACCGACCCAGTTGATGGTGCGCCATCTGACTGAAACAACCGTTCCAGAGAGACAGATGTTCGTCATTACGTACACAGCAACATTCCAACAAAATGGAACGCAAAAAATGACATTTAACCTCGCCGTTTTTTGTGGCTTTCTTCAAGCTTTTCGTACGGTGGTAATCCTTTTTTAATGTCAGGAACACTTGTGGCTAATTTAGATGTGTCTTTTAATCGTTTTATTCGTTTTTCACACATATTGTGAACAGATGAAGCAGCGAATAGGGAAACGTATACAATGGAAGTTTGTGAGATGTTTTTGTTTTAAAAGAACTGAAAAGCAAAGGCAAAATGCAACAAATAAAATTACTAAATTCAGAATATATTCATTACAATCTCAATGACTAAAACTATGGTTGTGAGCGTTTATCTTAAGCACCAAACCGTTTTTGTTCCTGGATTTATCAAAAAATCATCGTAGATCATGTGACTCAATAGAAACTGCAAAAAAAACTGTGCAGAAAACTTAACGATTAGAAAAAAAACTCATAATAATTGGTTTTTATTGAACTGTCATGTTTTCAACATAAACATCGCATTAAATTTCTGCAACGATTGGTTACAACGCGTTCTGAAAGTAACTTAGCTTGTCTCAAATCAAGCACACAAAATTGATTGTAACATGAATCCGATGCCCATGGAAGAAGCATCGTTAAACGTAAAAAATTGATTGATGACACCTAAATTTGGTGCTACGTTTCCGAAGTTTTCTATGGAACCGGTGGTACTAAAGATGCTGATGATTGAATCGGTATAAAAGGGAGAAATTTTAGGTCGTCGTTCTATGTCCCGCGTTCAATAGAAGGGTCTATAGAAAGTACGATGAGTGAAAGTATGCCTCTTAAGCTCGTCAAAAGGAAATCCTTTCTGACCTTTTTTTTCCTCCCCCGTTCAGGGACAATGCCTTAATTGAATGGCATGTGAATTGCACGAACATTGTGATGTTATTGAAAAAAAATATTAAATTACTGCTAAGCCATTTTGGGCAGTGTAAAAAATCAATGAGCTGGATGACGTATCTCAAGCTGATTTGCATTTATTGGTTTATTTACAGCAATGAAATGAAATGATTTCTTATGACAAATGTGGCATCGTACTTTCGATATTCATCCCACTTGCTGAAAAGTAAAAACGTTTTGAACAAAGTGGTCTACGTCACAGCATGTAATTCGCTTCTATTTCTGTCGAACTCGTTGAATTTACAAAAAATGGATTCCGATGGTTTGATTCGATAGATGTTTATATTGTAAAGAAGCTCATACTTGAACGAGCAAAATGTGATGAGAAGAACTTAAGAAAGGCCTGTAAATTTGTAGTTGACATGCATAAATATTTGGAAAATGGTTTTGGAACGAATATGAGAATTACAATAAAAAATTACGTATATTAAAACATAAACAAAATATCAAACGCTTGAATCAATACACAATTTTTGGAAAATTGAATCGAATTTTAAGGATTACAAGCTATCGATTGGCCACATCTACCTAGTGGTAAAACAACACCATGTTGTTATTTAACTCAGGCAAATAACAGAGTCACTGATGGACCGTATTTATACACAGGCCTCTGCTTGCCAACGCAGTTATGGAGAGTGGACAAACTGAGTATTTCTTACTCGAATTTCAAGAGCATTCGTAAATCGATACCGGAATGATTGAACACCATGTGGTTGTAGGGCTGAAATAACATACTTCTGATCGTGTGTTGGGAATTTCCCATTTGCTTATCAACGAATGGTCGTGGTACGGTACGAGTGAGGCACTTGGATGAAACTTTTTTTCTGCTACTTTATATAAATACTGACAACACACATTTGCCATCTGTACGTAGATGGTTGTATTGCAAGGAAAACATACAGTATTGTATCAAGCATACGAGGATATTTTTGTATTTACAATAAGAAAAAGCAACGATGGCAATGATTTATCTGACAAGTCCATGTCCTTAACTATATTCTCGTTCGTGTATTACTACATACTCGTCCAGTAACATGCTGGCTCTTTCATCCTTGATTTGTGTAGGTTATATTCCACCGTTTTTTTTTTGTTCTGGCAAATAAATAACTCCCACAAGCATTGGCTTTAATGGGTTTCTTGAGCAAAATGCAGTAAAGAAACATAAATTACAACAAATCTGCCCGTAGCCAAACAGCTCATTACTTCACGATGCAAAGAAGATTGATTGTAAAAGTATGTACATGACAAAATGAAACATTTCCATCCTTCTTACTTCGTTACAATGCTGCTTTAAGGAAACTCTTATTATCCTCATCATTTCCCCTTTAACGAAATATTCATTCAATTATCTAAATTTGTACGCGAAGCTGACGCATGGTTTCGTTTTATTGTGACTGACACTGGCAAAACGCCACGATATGCATTTAGTATGTTTAAGACAGTATGGCTTTCGTTGCTGAGTAGCCCAACCATCAGCGACACAAACATGAAACAAAATTAACCGAAAAAGGACTTGTACGAAGCAGGCGTCAGCATTACATGATTCCGAACGCACGAGGCGCACAAAATTACAGATCCGGAAATTTCTTTACCACAAAACCACGTTCCGTCCATAACGGGGGCAGGAAACAGCAAAAGCCCTAGGCTTTTCCCAGCATATAAATCGAGACGTTGAACATGAAAATAATTTCGTGTTTTGACAGGTCTCATTCGGAAGGGCTGTGTATAAAATCCCAGCAAATAGGATGGTTAGGTTAGATCGCCCATCTTTAATATACTTTAAGCACACGAGCTGCGGACAAGTTGCCTATTTTTATTTACTTAAAGTTCTCTAATAACATCTAACAACATTAGACATTACTGTACATTATGCATTATTAACAATGCTCTGACTGTATCGAAAACAGTTCGCTAAACTCTTTTTCAAGCGGAAATATTTTTAAACAATTTCACAGGCGCGCTTTAGACGATCGTATGGATGATTAATGACCCATATCATGCGGTGCGCGGACTTTCAACAAACAGGACAAGGCTAAGAAAAATGGGGTTCTTGTCAAGAATGAGCTACATGAGAATGAAAAACTTCCGTATCGAACGTAATGTGATTTTAATGGCATGCACAGTAACAGACGTGCATAGTATGTGTTGAGCTTCGTTTGGGTTTAAATCGATTAATGCACTACGTTTAGGGAACACATTAAACTAGTTCCATTTGATTTTGTTCCGCTGCACTTCTTTATTGTCAATCAAAGCGAAAAAGGTGCTTTAAACTTATTCCAAATATTAATTAACATAAGAATTATTGCTGTGCTTCTAGCAGTCGGGTTGCTAAATATCTAATTAAAAGGCTAATTAGCGCATCACATATAAAAAAGTGAATTTTAGCATTTCCGAGATTCAGCTAATGAAATCATATGAAGTTAAACTGGATAGTGAGCAGGACATTTCGAATAAACATTACCAAGATGTTAGCTTAGATCTAATTTACAAAATCAAACACCTTTACAGTTTAGTTTGGAAACATTTCTTCCTCCAAAACCGTGAAAGGACACTTTATCCCTGGTGGAATTTCTTCATACAAGTAAGTATATCATATTTTCGTACATGCAAAACACTACGTTTTCAGTAAATAATATTTAAATTTGGTACTAATAACAGAGCAATATTATAATTAAAGTGTTATTGTACTTCTTGTTTAAATGTGTAAAATAAAACATTTCAAATTAGGTTGCATGCCTTAGATATAAGATTTTAAATTCTTGCTTCACGCAATCATAGTCTCAACAAGCATGATTACCGCGAAAACTAAACCACTCCAAAAACTCGCCAACTCTGTTAACAGCAAGGAAAATGGGACACTCTCACAACATAACGTTTTGCGGCTTATAATTGAAAACGCTTCGGGCACATTTGCAGCGCGCGCTCCTGAAAAATACACAACCCTTTTTATTTCGGCGAAAGCACAATCCTAGTAGCTTGTCACACAATGATAATTAAAATAATGCTAATAAAAAGGTCTGTTCAACGAGCCAACCACTCCATTCGGTGCCGGTTGTCGCTATGTTTAAAAACGCGTTGAGCGTAGACAAAACAAACTCTGTTGACGTTACAATGACAAAGAGTTGAGCCAACATTGCTGAAGTTTCTGTGCTAAGCACTAAAGTGCTGACATTCGCTTTATCTGTTTACCCGCCAGGAAAGGGCTTTTGGAAAGCTTCACATTCCGGTGCGCATCACGGATAACCAAACATCATTAGGACATGACTATGAGAAAGATTGTTTTTTTTTGTTTTTTATTTTGCTGCGATACTATTGTTTCGAACAAATTTGGCGGCAAATGGGTCCGTTCTCATAATTTGTGTGTGTGTGCGTGTCGCCCAATGTTGCTGGACAAGGGTTGAATCGTGTCTTATGTACAAGTTATAATTTGGTTATAATTTAAGGAATAAAACAAACTCCCAATGTCTTTGAATGTGTGTCACCTTTTGCTAACTGTATGAGCCCTTCCCTTGGAAGTATTGAGATAGACGTACTAGAAAGAGCTATGCCTACAATGGTCAAAGGGACTATACATAAGCGAACAACCTTTGGGAATCGATCGATAAGGAGGAATAACCTTGGGATTGCGTGAACTGTCTTGACCAGTGAACATATCAGACGTGCTCTACTTCCGTAAAACAAATGTTTATGAAACAAACTCTTAGCATCGCTGTATGGGTTTAGTATAAGAAGTGGCGCTGCTTTCTAACACGAAGGGACTGACATAACATTCTATCCCGAATTTTCTTCCTTATTTGTGACTGGCTATCTAGAAACAAGTAGAGCTAGAACAAGAACTGATAGAGTACCAAGAAGAATTTAAGAGCATATGATGAAAAGAATTCCATTGAAACTGCGTTCCATGGTTCAAATTCACGTCGAATTTGTGTCGGACTCGAGATGATTTTTTTAATCAGCCCCGCCTTTACATTAAGACTATTTCCGTTTCTATCTCTATTGAACTGTCCAAAATTTGAGAAGAATGGATAAGCTCAGATTCGCGAAAGCTAATACGAAGCAAGTAGATGCACAGTTAGAGAGGGGTGATCGGGAGACGCCACATATAATTATAGTGATGTTGTTGTTCATAGAGCCAAAGTGATCGAGATCCTGTGCTTCGACCTCGACTGCTAATATATGAACGAAATACTCACTAAAATATGTCTCTTCATATGTATTATATTATATGAAACAAACTATATGTTTCGTGCTATGTTATTTTCCAAACTACGAAAAAAAAAGCCATTTGGCACTGAAGATTAAGCTATTTGTTTCGTATGGAAAGATAGTTAGTTGCGTCCAAGTGGCGTCTTGCATCCTGAGGTTTTCTGCAATAAAAGGTTGCTTCCGTTTTTCCGGAAGCTTTTTGGAAGGAACGACCTTCTTGAAAACGATGAAGTGAATTGTAATCGCTGAAAACCTAAATTGGGTGATACCATCAGGACACGCCCGTAGTAACCATGCCCTAACATATTGAGCAATCATCGTAGCTTCCAAACAATTCTACTATTTCATGGTTCAGGAAAAGACGACTCGATTTTTTTTGTAGTCCCTCCCCCATAGCCCCAATGTAGTGACACGAAGCAAATACCACATATTTCCGCCTCAACTGGTAACTACTATTCGACAAAAAACAAAAAAAACCAAACGAAAGGGTCTCTGAAAGGGCAAATCATGCGTGACAGACGTAGGCTAGTTATCGAGCAAATATTTCAACAATCTGCGTCCCAAAAAAAAACAGTGAGGAGAAAGTGTCTTTTCTCGCAAAAAGGCGTCAGTGGTGTAGAAAGCTGTGGAAAATCCAATACCCTCTTTTTTTCTTTGCATATGTCCCTAGAAACACGCATCATGCTGTGATTTACGAACCCATGATGGGATTCGTTTACTCTAAGCTTTGTTGTACACAATCCTGGGAAGTGTAGCTATCGAACTGAAAAAAAGGAAAATGGTAAATCATTCAAGTGAAAGGGTTTTGTCAACGGTCACGCCTGTTAAGGAATTGAGGAGAATGAACATATAGGTAAGGCCCACGTCGACAAACAGCAAGATTGGGATGTAATCCCCCCCCCACCTGCTAAGCGCGCACCTAACTCGATTGTGAAAAGTAAAATAGTAAAAGGTAATTTTACATTTCCAACCAGTAACATTTGTTGCAACATGTGTGTGGTTGAAATGATTGTGTTTCTAGAAAGATTGAACTAATAATATTTGCAATGTAAAGACGTGCTTAGAGCAAGAGTAGCAAGTGGTGTACAAAAGCTAAATATATCTTGTTTCTCTGAATGTTGAAAAAAAGATTAATTTTCTTTGGAATTTCATTTCTTTTGTCGCGTACTGTTTTCTACATTATTATCCTTTATTATTCACATTGAATATTAACGCACGTTTAATTTTACTCACACATATTATGTTCATCCTTGTTTGCTACAAACAATCGAATTGAGGTGACTCGTTATGTCTGCGATTTCGCGTTTCCAGGAATTTAATATTAATTTTACACAAAATATGGAATGCTTTGATGGGCCTCGGAACAGGAACACATCGCCGTTCCACCAAAATGCTAGTCTCACGTATCCAGTATCCCCAATTCAATACTCAACGGTAAGGTGGGTGAAATAAAAAACGAAGAAAAAAACGTCGCCAGATATACCCTGAGTTCTGCTTACCAACATTCATCATCATAAGTAAACGGTTGTATCGGTACCAGCACACACACAAAAAAAAAAACAGGTTAACCGTATCGTGTACGCAAGAAAATAGTCTTCGGATTACACGTGTGGGAGTGTACACGCGCAGTTGTCTACAGTTGGAGAGTTTTTGCACGCCGCAAGCTCCATAAATGCACGCACGAACAAGGATTCGAGGGTTTGTGGCTTAGCAGTAACCTCCTCCTCAATGCTAACAACAGGTACACCCGCCCGACCGTCCGACCGCCCGTTTTCCTTTTTTCTTCGCGTTACAGCAATGATAAAGCAGAAGATACTACTACCACTACCACGCCGATATTCGAACATTTTGTAACAAGTTCTACATGGCTTTGATAGCAACACTCCAGGATATACCGATTAAAATAGAAATAATGTCGCTGGAGCGTACCGGAGCGACACACGGCAAGCGACGACGGTGCGTAAGCACGATAGGAAGAACATTTGCTGTGAATACAAAAGCTCTTTTCGATTACCTCTTTTCATACTCGCCACAGCCCAAACTAGTTAGTTGCGTCCAAGTGGCGTCTTGCATCCTGAGGTTTTCTGCAATAAAAGGTTGCTTCCGTTTTTCCGGAAGCTTTTTGGAAGGAACGACCTTCTTGAAAACGATGAAGTGAATTGTAATCGCTGAAAACCTAAATTGGGTGATACCATCAGGACACGCCCGTAGTAACCATGCCCTAACATATTGAGCAATCATCGTAGCTTCCAAACAATTCTACTATTTCATGGTTCAGGAAAAGACGACTCGATTTTTTTTGTAGTCCCTCCCCCATAGCCCCAATGTAGTGACACGAAGCAAATACCACATATTTCCGCCTCAACTGGTAACTACTATTCGACAAAAAACAAAAAAAACCAAACGAAAGGGTCTCTGAAAGGGCAAATCATGCGTGACAGACGTAGGCTAGTTATCGAGCAAATATTTCAACAATCTGCGTCCCAAAAAAAAACAGTGAGGAGAAAGTGTCTTTTCTCGCAAAAAGGCGTCAGTGGTGTAGAAAGCTGTGGAAAATCCAATACCCTCTTTTTTTCTTTGCATATGTCCCTAGAAACACGCATCATGCTGTGATTTACGAACCCATGATGGGATTCGTTTACTCTAAGCTTTGTTGTACACAATCCTGGGAAGTGTAGCTATCGAACTGAAAAAAAGGAAAATGGTAAATCATTCAAGTGAAAGGGTTTTGTCAACGGTCACGCCTGTTAAGGAATTGAGGAGAATGAACATATAGGTAAGGCCCACGTCGACAAACAGCAAGATTGGGATGTAATCCCCCCCCCCCAACCTGCTAAGCGTGCACCTAACTCGATTGTGAAAAGTAAAATAGTAAAAGGTAATTTTACATTTCCAACCAGTAACATTTGTTGCAACATGTGTGTGGTTGAAATGATTGTGTTTCTAGAAAGATTGAACTAATAATATTTGCAATGTAAAGACGTGCTTAGAGCAAGAGTAGCAAGTGGTGTACAAAAGCTAAATATATCTTGTTTCTCTGAATGTTGAAAAAAAGATTAATTTTCTTTGGAATTTCATTTCTTTTGTCGCGTACTGTTTTCTACATTATTATCCTTTATTATTCACATTGAATATTAACGCACGTTTAATTTTACTCACACATATTATGTTCATCCTTGTTTGCTACAAACAATCGAATTGAGGTGACTCGTTATGTCTGCGATTTCGCGTTTCCAGGAATTTAATATTAATTTTACACAAAATATGGAATGCTTTGATGGGCCTCGGAACACATCGCCGTTCCACCAAAATGCTAGTCTCACGTATCCAGTATCCCCAATTCAATACTCAACGGTAAGGTGGGTGAAATAAAAAACGAAGAAAAAAAAAACGTCGCCAGATATACCCTGAGTTCTGCTTACCAACATTCATCATCATAAGTAAACGGTTGTATCGGTACCAGCACACACACACACACACACACACACACACACACACACACACACACACACACACACACACACACACACAAAAACAGGTTAACCGTATCGTGTACGCAAGAAAATAGTCTTCGGATTACACGTGTGGGAGTGTACACGCGCAGTTGTCTACAGTTGGAGAGTTTTTGCACGCCGCAAGCTCCATAAATGCACGCACGAACAAGGATTCGAGGGTTTGTGGCTTAGCAGTAACCTCCTCCTCAATGCTAACAACAGGTACACCCGCCCGACCGTCCGACCGCCCGTTTTCCTTTTTTCTTCGCGTTACAGCAATGATAAAGCAGAAGATACTACTACCACTACCACGCCGATATTCGAACATTTTGTAACAAGTTCTACATGGCTTTGATAGCAACACTCCAGGATATACCGATTAAAATAGAAATAATGTCGCTGGAGCGTACCGGAGCGACACACGGCAAGCGACGACGGTGCGTAAGCACGATAGGAAGAACATTTGCTGTGAATACAAAAGCTCTTTTCGATTACCTCTTTTCATACTCGCCACAGCCCAAACTCGCCGCCCCGCATTGTGTACGACCTCTTTCGGGTATGACGGTTCAAAAAACACACCTAGAACACACCCTTCTCCCTGTGTACGCTCACAAACACGTTCCCGACACCTTATGGATCCTGTCACCTTGCTTGGCTCTGGGAAACGAATAAAACTTTCTCACATGCGTCGACAAACAAACGGCACAAGCTCCTACACATAGGCACACGGCCCACCACACGTACGCATCTGCGATGAAATAGGTTTGCACCAGCATAGAGGATGTGGAGCCGTAATTTCGAATTAGATAACACAATTTATCGCTTTCCACGATCTGCAGCATCCCCCTATGCCCGTCCGTTCCTTCGTTCGCTCGCTCGCGAACAAATCTTTCCCCCAGCCGGCATGCATGCTTTGGCTAGGGGACGCTACTCAGGCATCACTGCGCTGCTCCTAGCTCAATACGGCGCTGCTTACCGGCGAAACTTGAAACGATGGCGAATATCCGCGCAAGGGTGGACGGACTACAGGGTGAACGCGTATCGGTTCGAAATTGGTACGAACTTGTGTGAAACATCGAGATTTCGAACGAAGCTATCACGGGACCTTGCCCGTGTTCGGGACGTCTGATGAGTTTTCCCATATGAAAGCACACCGAGGGTAAGCGCAGAGCAGCTACTGATAAGCTTTGTTATCCTTCCTTGAAGCGATACGAGATAACTAGTCCTTCAAGCTCCGGTCCGTTGTGCGTAATGCGAAAAACGGGCCGGCATCGTCCGTCGTGGTCTCACAGCACAGCCAAACCTTCTTGGAAACTTTTTTATTTATAGCTCGCTCCGCTGCCATTATCCAGAGGTCCGAAGTATGCAAAAATAGAGCTAAATATTCAAAGGTTGTATCGGTACCAGCACACACACAAAAAAAAAACAGGTTAACCGTATCGTGTACGCAAGAAAATAGTCTTCGGATTACACGTGTGGGAGTGTACACGCGCAGTTGTCTACAGTTGGAGAGTTTTTGCACGCCGCAAGCTCCATAAATGCACGCACGAACAAGGATTCGAGGGTTTGTGGCTTAGCAGTAACCTCCTCCTCAATGCTAACAACAGGTAACCTCCTCCGCCCGACCGTCCGACCGCCCGTTTTCCATTTTTCTTCGCGTTACAGCAATGATAAAGCAGAAGATACTACTACCACTGCCACGCCGATATTCGAACATTTTGTAACAAGCTCTACATGGCTTTGATAGCAACACTCCAGGATATACCGATTAAAATAGAAATAATGTCGTTGGAGCGTACCGGAGCGACACACGGCAAGCGACGACGGTGCGTAAGCACGATAGGAAGAACATTTGCTGTGAATACAAAAGCTCTTTTCGATTACCTCTTTTCATACTCGCCACAGCCCAAACTCGCCGCCCCGCATTGTGTACGACCTCTTTCGGGTATGACGGTTCAAAAAACACACCTAGAACACACCCTTCTCCCTGTGTACGCTCACAAACACGTTCCCGACACCTTATGGATCCTGTCACCTTGCTTGGCTCTGGGAAACGAATAAAACTTTCTCACATGCGTCGACAAACAAACGGCACAAGCTCCTACACATAGGCACACGGCCCACCACACGTACGCATCTGCGATGAAATAGGTTTGCACCAGCATAGAGGATGTGGAGCCGTAATTTCGAATTAGATAACACAATTTATCGCTTTCCACGATCTGCAGCATCCCCCTATGCCCGTCCGTTCCTTCGTTCGCTCGCTCGCGAACAAATCTTTCCCCCAGCCGGCATGCATGCTTTGGCTAGGGGACGCTACTCAGGCATCACTGCGCTGCTCCTAGCTCAATACGGCGCTGCTTACCGGCGAAACTTGAAACGATGGCGAATATCCGCGCAAGGGTGGACGGACTACAGGGTGAACGCGTATCGGTTCGAAATTGGTACGAACTTGTGTGAAACATCGAGATTTCGAACGAAGCTATCACGGGACCTTGCCCGTGTTCGGGACGTCTGATGAGTTTTCCCATATGAAAGCACACCGAGGGTAAGCGCAGAGCAGCTACTGATAAGCTTTGTTATCCTTCCTTGAAGCGATACGAGATAACTAGTCCTTCAAGCTCCGGTCCGTTGTGCGTAATGCGAAAAACGGGCCGGCATCGTCCGTCGTGGTCTCACAGCACAGCCAAACCTTCTTGGAAACTTTTTTATTTATAGCTCGCTCCGCTGCCATTATCCAGAGGTCCGAAGTATGCAAAAATAGAGCTAAATATTCAAATGAATTTTAATTCAATGCAGCATTAATGAACTTCCCTGTGGAAGCCGTAGCCTCATTCCCACCATCTGGATTGAAAAGCGTAAACATTTGGCAAGCTGCATTAATATAGCGAATTGCTACTCAAAATGCTGAACATCTATGCATTGGATGAAGAGTGGGGTTTTTTTCTAAATGCATTATTACACTTGGAATGTTCATTTAGAGTGTGGAGATATAAGAAACCGTGTAAAATATTGAAAGGAAACACAAACAACATGTTTATTTGATAACATTTTACTTTTGCAAAAGATTATTGTCGTTCGCCAACGTACGGAAAATCAAGCCATATTGATAATCCACAGATTTCCACGAATTTATAACCGTGCTGTAACGGTACGCCTAATGCGCAAAAATTTGAAACAACGCAGGAGGACAAGCGTTGTGGCCTACAAATTACAGTCAAAAAAAAAAAGAAACATTTCGCACGAGGGTTTGTAAGAATTCATCATTTCTCATATTTCTTACATTTCGGTGGCTCCGTATGCCGTGTTTCTTTTGCTGCGTGGAATACTCGTGGGTTTTGGAAAATATCTCAACATAATTAGAGTGAGCAATCTGCAAGGCTTTCTTCGCCTGCATTCTGTGTTGCCTTTTTATTATTTTCCTATAAGCTCAGTGACCTTATTTTTAGAATCTGGATCTGGGATCGGCCCAAGTGGTTAGATGCTGTGTGCATGATTTGTTTTTCGCTTTCGATTGGTAGATTCAACGCTATGTTCCACGTGAAGTACGTGGTGTATTATTTTTTTATTTTTTGGTTGCTTTTGTTGTTTTATCCTCGGTGATTTTTGATTCGCTATATTTTTATCGGCAGGAAGCACATGAAGGTTTTCCGTCCAACGAAAGCCTTTTGAAAATAATTGAGTTGGGAATACACAAGATCCATAATCAATTATGCAGCCACTCAGGGAAGTTGGATGATGATGCTTCAGGACTTTGGACGCTGGGTGTGTGGTGTTGTTTTTTTTTTTTGTTTTTGCTATTTTTCCTACTCCACGGTAGAGTTTCTTAGGATATCGTGGTTTCATGCTCAAGCTGAGCACAATTTCTTTCATTTAGAAAAAAAGGCAATAGCCATCAAATTTAAATTAATATAAAATTTAAAGAGAGCTTCACTTATTTTCACAAACTTTCTGAATTGTGTGCACGCGATGGAAGCCTTTTGTCGATCGAATTTATACAAAATGGACATTGATAATTGTTACAAAAATTGTTGTCGTTTTTTTTAAGAGACAAATATACGTTTAAATTTGTTATAGATTTTTAGTGTATCTTAATACAATTTAATGAGTTTTACCAAGAAGGAAACGTGAAAATAAAAACCACGACCTCAAGACAATACTATCCTAACGAACCTTGTGTCATAATTATTGAGCTGGTTAATTGTCAAGCCAACGTCCAAACGGGTAGCTAGATTTTTGTAAGATTATGACATTTACATTAAAGGGCCAGAAACACTGAAAGCTGATGCTGTAAAGGCAGTTCTTAAAAATGATCGTAATCTAAGCGTGTGCCGAATAGTTAAAAATATAATCCTATTGAGAAGTACCAGGGCATCAATAAGTCCAGTAATTGATTTCTGGAAAAAAATACACTGTGCCATCCATCCTCGTATGTTGCAATGTTTCCAATCGGAAAAGAAGACAACGGGTCTAATATGTTGACTAATCTACACTATGACGCCAGTAAACCCTGAAGTACATAGCTTTCGTGATCGATTTTTTCTTTGGATGCTATCTAAATATTGGCGTAGAACTACGGTGCAATGATTTTGTCCTAAGACCGCTAGATACACTACTTGCGCTGTTCATTTCAATAAATATTTTTATAGTGCATTTTTGAACAAGATTTCTAGTCGATCTGTTCACATAATACCACTACCAACTGGTGTTTATTCGTTAACTCTCTTAAGCAGTAGTGTTACTTGAGTTTTTTATGGCAAATAACCTAATTAAAAAAAAAGATTCAAACACAGATTTAAATAAGAAAAATATGATGATCAAAGAAACTACAAAATTAAATAGATTAATCATTAGCATTCTTTAAACTTAAACTTACCCCATGTGACACATAGTTGTACGTTTAATCTAGATATTGCATGTTTTTAACAACGATGTACGTGCTGTTTACTGTAGTTGAATTCCTTATGAGCAAGGTTTTTCGATTTGGGATAATTTTGATACATTCTATAACTCTTTGATCTTTGAATTTGTTTAACTAATAATAACTTTTCGCTTTGTTTATATGCACTCCTTAACAAACACTTGACACTGAACTTAGCTGAACGTACAAACTGTTAACGGTTAAGTGTAGCTTTCAGCCGTTATTAGAATCGATCTCTTACTCGACCACACATCATTTTTCCACTAGAATAAAATCGAAAACTTTCACATTTACATTCCCCGGCTGTAACATGATACACTCGACACAAACGTTTAACCTTGACATTTATATTGCAAGTGTAAAATGGACTACCATCAATCATCTTCCTTTAGACACCTTATCATATCACCGCATTTTTATCATCCACTGAAACGGCTCTGTAACGGTGCTCATTCACGAGCAACATAAATTCGCTGCAAAATTTCATTCACATTTTCCAACACCACACACATAGCACACAATGGCACAAGGAAAAAGCGTAAAAAATACATCACTAACAAAATTGCAACAACTCAACCAATTGTCAAGTCATCCGGAACTTGATAAACACAGGATACACACCGCAAGAATCAAACCGTGTTACACGAGCACTCTATTTTGCAAACTCTTTGTGTGTGCGTGTGTTTAATGCTGCTCAGTGAACGTGATGAAAGGGCTTGTATTTTATTTAAATCGCCGTTTTTTTTTCTTCACCTGTACGCGATGTAAAATTTACAACTTTCAATCACATCTTTACGAGCTTCGCACGTGAAAAACACTTCTTCTGTGTATCATCCTTCTTGGTACATACAAATCGTAACTTTAATAAATCTTCAACTGATTAACACTTGACGCTAATAAGGTATAGTTAACGTTTAAGAAGCTCCAAATGCACACTGTAAGAGAACGGACTTTTATGTCATACACTACTTACAAAACTACACTCAAGTTTAGTCGTATAGTCGAAAGCACTACAAAAATTCGTAACATACGTAACATACCACATTTTTTGTGGATTTTTTACATGTGTCGTGTTTGCAACACGCATAAACAACCTTTTTCACAGCACACAACAAACTCGTAGCGATGTTTGAATTGAAGCACTGTCACATTAAAGACACAATTTGTTGTTGAAATTGATTAGTGGACATTTGTTGTAGGTTGCAAAAACCATTTGAATAATGGATGAGATTGAATTTACTGCCGTGGTATAACAATAATTTCGCTCGTTCTGCTGGTGGATGTTGCCACAGTTTCTACGCAACTCTTTTTTTTTGAATAATTAAAATATAAACACCCATAGAACTCTCGGCGATGTAACGAACGAGAACACAGGCAGCACATACAGATGGTTTTTTTGTTTTTGCTGTTAAATCTAAATAATCACAGTATGAATTCTATGTTACGCTACGTTCACACAACTTCCATTTTCGTGTATGTATCACCTCTGAATGTACAGGAATTGGAGCAATATACCGCACTAAATGAACCTTCTGCTTATCCCATTACAACGCGCGCTGCAATACCACATGCAACTTAATCAGCTGCTTGTACGGAAGGAACTGACATGTTTTGTCAAAAGACCAAACAAACGAACAACTTGCCAAATGCCGGTTTTGGAATGGCGAAATGAACTTTTACCGAAGCTGCCCGTTTGCCAACTCGCGTGAGATAAACTAAGCGTCGTGCAATATTTTGCACTGTAACTGTGACGTTTGCTTCAACACTCCAAACCATCCTTCGGATCACTCTTGCGGTTCATTTTTAGTAACATTATTTACCGCGCATGCTCGTGGACTTTCGGGATGAATATTCGAAAGGCACGTTTTCGTCTTCGATTCATTCATCAAAAGGAAGCCGCCCTATTTCGAAAGCGTTGCCAACGTTGGAACGGGACTATTTTCTTTTTTCATTTCGCTGTTTGATTCCATTTCGCAACATCATTCATTGAGTTTTGCAACACCACTCGTAGAACTCGTATTTGAAAAAATCTTGCAACAGTTATCAAGAAGATGTAAACACCAACGAGTTACACACCAATTAGCGCAATGCCATGGAATTAAGTACGAGTTCGTATGTAAACAATAATTACTAATGATAGTGCGTAATGTGGTCCAAACACAACCTTGGAAAAAAGCGCCAAAACATGAAGTCGCAATGAAATAGAATGTGAGCTTTATAAAAAAGTTTCACAAAAGTATAATAAATTGTTGGATATTTTTATATCAATTTGATTGATTAAGAATATTCCTGATATGCTGCATATTCGATAGAATAGAAACAGTACTCTATCTCCTTAGAACATAAATTGCGATTTATTTTCAATTTTTACATCAATATCCCTATCACTGTGATGTTATTTAACTGTGAGAACCATTTGATGGTGCACGATGAATTCCTAGATGTTTTAATATAAGGCCCATTTGGCACATTTGGAGGCTTGCAAGAAATGCGGGCAAAGTATGACGAGCAAGACAACAATGTCACGCGAAAAGACTATCACGGGTAGCATACTTCCCACGACGTGCTCTGTCAAGAAGCTGTAATGTGAATGAAATAGTCCGTGGAAATTTGGACAAAAATACTCAGCCAACCGTGCCCCAACCGTCCAACAATACACGCCAGACCCTTTCGTGGATGCGTGGGTTCACCTGAACTACAACAACAACAACAACCAACGAGTCATTTCGCGAGTTTTAATTAGTGCGAAGTAATATTAATTATTAATAAGTCTTGCTAAGACGGATGCTTGCTGGTTGCTGCCACCAACCAATTGGAACTACCAGCAGCATGTGCGTGGAAACAGTCCGTTACATCAGCTTAAAGCTTGCTGTGTCTATCGCCAGTAAGACATTGCTCAGCGGCACGCTCTTGATTGCACTACGATTTAAGAGGCGAACAAAACACGGATGAAAAACTTTCTTAAGATTGGTATTCTTTGTCGAGATAATTTGTAGTACAATTTTGTTACGGCGGCGGCGAGGAGCTGGCAAGATGAAACGAGATTTTTCTGCATTTTGAAAACCACGAGGAAAGTAAGCGAAAGTGGAAATGGTTTACAATATTGCAGCGGAAAGACCAAACCAAACCAAGTATCAAAGCTTTAGAATATTCGGAAACAAATCCGACTGTACCTTATCAAACATTTATTTCTCTCCATTATGACCGGTTGGTACGTACCGGATTCCTTAATGCTCGGCTAATGGAGCGATCTCCGAAAGCGGTCAATGAATGGGCAGAATATCCGATACAATACTCATCATGGATCAAATCTGATCTTCATCTTTACGCAGAAAATAAATATCCGGCAAATTGCAATAAATAAATCAGTCGATAGGCATACGCAGGCAAGCCTGTAGGCAGAATCGGGTGGTAAAAGAGAACACGGGGAACAACTAGAAATTTACGACCGTGCTCGGTAGTATCCAGTAGGTGATAAAAAATTAACAAGTAGTTTTTTATTCGTAAAAAAATGATACTACCGTGTCCACTTGGAATTTATTGGAAGATGCTGGTTACGCGAAAATTGATGAGGTACGGTACGGTTTTATGTTGAATGGAGAAAGGCACACAATTAGAACTAACTTCGCGTTTGTTGCTTTTGTTCCTATTAGGGTTCGAAAAGAACCCTACTTTATTATGCACAAACAAAGAATCACATCTTTTCTCTGCTACTTTCGTTTCAGGGATTTCATGAGCTTTTGCATTGCTGGTGACGGATGCTCGTAAAGCAATCAAATCAAAATCTATGCTGGGTGGAGGTTCAACAGGCCAAACATTGTTGGACAGTTATTGATCTGATAATGGGATTCTAATTGTGAACAGTAACACATATTACATACACGAATATTTTTGCAAAAATTGAAAAAGTCATTCATATAGCAAGTTTTTTTACACTCAAAACTACACTAAAGTGTTTGCGAGATTTAGTAGAATACGCTTCGTTTAGGAACGTCTTATACATGATCCTAATTTTAGTTAGATTCTCATCTGCATCTATGCAGATGAATTTATTTAATTTGAATTTATGTTTTATTTACTATCTAATTTTATTTTATGTTTTATTATAACCAGAAATTTTACTTTCTATTATGAATGCCGAACAATTTTTGACTGCAAATTTTGAATTTTGACAAAAAAAAGATACCACATAAATATTTAAAATTTTGTAAGTGACGTATGAAAAAATTTAAATTTGAATTTTATTGCATGTATGTTTAACATGGTTGTATGTTGAAAATTTTAACTAGAGCTAGATTAATCACAGCTAGCTTTAAGCTAGATGTAATCACATGTAATGTAACACGTAAATGAAGATATTAAATGTTAAGCAGAAAGGAAGCAGTCCTTACAAAAGTATTGTAAAGGATTTAAGTTAGTTAAAACTTGTACGTTGTCATTGTAACTCACAATTTTACGCCTCTGAGATTACCTAAACAATAAAATCTCAATCTTATTTTCGCATTTCTGCTATGTGATTCTATTTCTTCCATATGTCGTTTATGCTTACATCCGTTCTTTAATTCTTGCTCCATGTGCCGTACAGTACTAACGCGAAGTAAGTATAATTAATGACATTTTCTTACAATAATTGATAGAATATGGCAAGCAAAGCGCAATCGGCTAATTAGCTGTGCGGACTAACCAACTGTTTCTTCTTCTTTTTCTTCTTATTTTACTTCTTCATGCGCTACCGGTTCTCTTATCCTGACAAAGTTATCGTCATTATGAGAAGAATGTGGTAAGTTATTCTACGATTTGTCTAGAGAATGCTCCTTTTCCTGCGACAGCGAATAAGTACGTTCTGCATTGAAGACATAGCGCTCATAAATATTCATGCTCATTTCAGCTGCATCGGGTGCCATACTCCAATGATTGATTAATTAAATGTAGAATAAGTAAATCTGCATCATAATAAAGTCCACCAAAGCAGAGAGCGAGTTTATAAAGTCACTAAGACAATAGTCTCTTTGTTACAGAACCCGTGAGGAATAAATTAGCTGATGCATTGGGGGCAAATTCAAAGTTGGTACGACGAAAATAACACATTGATGTGAGTTAGCACGGTTATAACTAGGATGTGAATGTGAAGTATTGCTTATGAAAACACGCATAATAAAACTATGTACTATTTGAACCATTTGTTTACCTGATTTTAAACATTAGACTCAATTGAACAACAATGAAACATTGAGCAATAGAAATATCTACTTGATATAAACAAAAAAAATATTTCTACCGTTTACTAAAATGCAGGTTTTTATCATCTACAGTTTCGTTTCAGATCAAGAATAAACCATGTCTTTCACTTCACTATCGACCTTCTTATTCACGCATCTTCAAAAGTTCTGGTAGTTCAAATCACTGATGCCCAGCCGAAAGACAATGGACAAGACTGCACAACTATAAACTTTAGACTAAACTGACCTAACTAAACTTTAACTTTGTCTATTTCTCAATCTTCATTTCAAATTCAAATTTCATGAAAGCACAAAAAATATCTATACAATGAAGTTATAGCTTTGCACACTGATTATCTCAATTGATTAAGCTACTCTGAACACACAATCTAGGTTTACAAAGAACACTCCAAGCACATGTTAAATCTTTCCTTTTTAATCAATTTTCAATCGCGTTTTTGTTACTCCGTCTCCGTGAAACAAGTTTATGCTACAACCGAAAAGACGAACGTATTTTAGCTTGTTGTATTTTCTGTTTTGTATTTTTTATACGATGAAATGAAGACAAAATTGGTAAATGTAGCTAAAGATCGTGAGGAATCTCGTTCAATGTTAGTTACTGTTAGCTATACTTAGTATGTTTGTGTTGTCCTGGCGGATGTTATGGTGGCTGTGGCTGTGGCTGTTCTGATTGAATTTAGAAAATTTTAGTTTTTTTATCATCCTTTCTTTGCTTCATTTCATTTATTTACGTTACACTAGATATATTCAGTGATAGACAGTGATAAGGCTTCGGCACCGGAAATTAAGTCATATTCTATCTTCCGTTCGATCAACACTGTATTTACATATCTACCACCGAAAATATGGTGTCTGATTATGTGCTCAACTGCAAATAAAAGTGTTATCCGTAAAGTTCTTCGTTTGCAACACACACACAAACTGTTTCTATGAACTGAAAACACATTTTAACTATATGAAGATGTAATAACGGAGCTATTCAGTCGTTTGCATTGATATAGCAAACGCCGGTCTATCACACGATAAGTTCGGTATTAAATTCCATCTGGATCTTACACCCATTGGCAAGATAGACAGACTTCCAAGTTAAGGGTAAATTAAAAATTTAGGAATCCTGAAATGGCAAAACCAAAGATTTCCAACATCAGCATCCAAAAGACCTTTAGTTATCCAAACGCCAAACAACAACAAAAAAGTAATAAAGAAACAGATTTTTTTTGCTACATAATGCTTGCATAAGATGCATGTACGCCCTAATGTCAAATAAACAAGGCCATGGGAGCAACAGGAAACTCATGATAGGAATGACCAAACAACACCAACCGCTACACTCTGTCACAGGATGGAAACGACTGGTTAGGTAGAAAATTATTCATGGGAAAACTACTGAATAAGTACATTAGAGTAAAACATTTCGTGTGGTCTGTCTGTAAGGCCTTACAAACAGTTGCCTATGACGATGTTTGAGTCGTGTCAGGTTTTATTTCGTTGTCTTATAACTTACGGAATGGTACAAAACTATCCGAATCTTGCAAAACTGGCTCAGACAGTATGCTGGAATCTTGCTGGAATACATAGAGGTTTTCATGATAGGAGCATTAGGTGGTTTACGTTGGGTTTTCCGAATTCGCTGAGATTTCCCTGTTCTACCAGCATCGCCTTCACCGACATTAAAAAAAAAAAATAAAAAGATTGTGTAAACAACGTTAACATGATGATGATAATCTTGTCAAATTAGTCTCGATTGGGACAACGTGAGACATCAGATGTTTTTCCTAAAGAAACAAAAAGTTAAATGTAGTGGTTGATCTTAATGTTATGGAACTATATTCTATATAGTTCAGCATATTCTATATGGTCAAAAAATATCACAATAATGTAAGATAATCAATCATGATAAATAGGCTTCGACGAATCTTCAAGACGCTTAGCATTCTTCTCCAAAACCCTTTTGCGAATATATAGATGATTCAAGGCACTTCAGTTGTTTGATGGAGAAAGTAAACTTAAAGTAAAAATGCTAATTTGCCTATAAACACACACACACAGACATACACAAAGAATCACAAACGTTCGAAAAAGGCCGACCGTAATGATTAACAGCAAAACTTCTCCCTGTGACCTATCCAAACTGAAAACTACCCTTTCGTGACACCTCGCACCGTTTGCCACCGTTATTTCTCTGCCAGTGCTCGAATAAATTACCATTTCGAGCGATGAGGTAGCGCCGGTCGTCAAAAGCGCAACCAAAGCAATAACACCGTTTGTTTTTAAGCATGGGAAAATGTTTGATTCAGAGGCATGTTTCCTATTTTTCACGGAAGGATTTGGCCGTACACGGGGCCGGGTTCACGGGGTTTGCTTCCGTAAGCTTGGCTATTGGCCAAAACTGGAGAAAGTGACACTTTTTTCGCTCTCCACAGACTGAGTCGAACATGGGCTGCTATTAATTATGTTTTCTTAATGCGGATGAAAATACACCGGACCGGAGCGTTTTGCGAATACAACACGGTCACAGCTCGAGAGCCGCTCGTTTTCCAACTCATAAATCATTGCTATCCTGCACATTGTGGTCTTTGTGCCAAGGGCAGACAGGCAAGGCCGAGCGCAGGTGGAAAAAGGAAACGTCAAACTTCAAAAGACTGACTGCGAAAATGAGGCACAATCGTAATCGGTGCTGGAAGGTGCTACTAGCGTTGCTAAATGCTTTGATAGACCTTTAGCGGGCTGGATGGTGTGTATTGTAATGAGAAATGTCGTACATAACATACAAATACAATTAGACTATACATACGTTCTTGCTCAACTTTTTGGAGACCGATCAGGTTAATAATGTTAAAAAAATGAGTAGTAATTTTATATTTATTAGACTTCCATAAGATTTATTGTCAAATGTATGTTGCACTCCATCAATGCCAAAATTCTTATTCTCTTTTCTTCTTTTGTTTTCTTGACTTCGTGAATGAAAATAGTTTTTCAATAAATCTCACTCTCAACTGGTAATTGTTCATTAGCAAATCTTAACGAAGAGTTGATCTTACAACACATCATATAAAAACAAGAATGTAATATATTTGCACTTGATAACTTGATAATCTGATTTTTTTTTTTGCTGGCTGTGACAAATGATAACATTATCATTAGAATAAAAACGCGAACAAAGCAATAATGGTCAAAACACTTTAAAACTTATGGACATACATATGTGGCTACGCTCAGCTCTACAATCGTATTGCCGATTTCGACCAGAACATATCGGTGTTCACATAACATGTTCAAGTTTCATTGTACTTTGAAAAAAAAAAACGACACGAAGTCCATAATAGCTTACCGACTTTAGCAGTCAACTTGCAAAGTTGGAAGAATGCCATATAACTTATATATAGCTGAACTAGAAGGTAGAAAATGTCTCAATCCTCTGCACAAGTGAATATAACAAATGCCTGGTAGACATGCTTGGCTACATTTCCATCAACATGTTTTAGCTGAGTAGGAGTTGGCTATACGCCACTTTCTGTTATTTGAAATGACAGAAGAAGATAGCGACTATCAGTAAACTGTAAGGGTCATTCTTAGTTTGGTAGATCGTTGCGACGTTTTTTTTAAATGTCAATTGAAAAAAAAAACATATCGGAAGGATTAGTGGACTCATCATCAAAATGACTACATATTTCGTTGCATAATTTTGTTGTGCAATAATTGACGCATGCATAATACAACGCTTGCTTTGCCGGTTTGAACTTGATAATCCTTAAATCTAATGCAGCAACTCGCAATTTGTAAATCCTTCGACAACTTGAAATTATTTCCATTTTTTATTCGTCTAAGCTTTATAGTTTTTGTGAACTATACTGGTATTCATGCAGTGAAAAAAAATCTGCTTGTGAAACCCACAATTCTTGAATTGCAAATTTTCGCTTTTATATTACATTTTTATTGCATGACGAAGAAGGCGAAACTTCAGACTATGAATTTAACAGCTTAGAAGAAGGGGATGTTGTGTTGTTAAAAAATTATTTCATTACTTTTCTCCTAAGCTCCAACAGATTTGCTTCAAGTATAAGATCGCCTTCATCCGAGCTTATTATTCACGCCTCGGGAGGGAAATTTGGCTTATTAGTGACTGTAACATGTTCATTTATTCTGTGCGCCATAACTCCAGCACCGTAGAACTGTGCACTCATAAAAGAAAAAATCTTCATGGCGACCGGAAATGTGGAGAAAACATAAATTATGTAGCAACTGTAAAAACCTTCGTAAAGGGAAAGGGCAACGATCGACCTGGGAAGAAAAATACGTTCGCCCGTTTTAAGGGGATCTTCGCCACAAAACCACACCGAAGCCACACTGCAGAAGTGACTGTGGAATGCTCCCTTAAACCACTTCTACAAGGACTTCATCCATTTTCGAGAGCCTTTCCAAGAGCACACTGACAAACTTTCCAAAAGAAACTCTCCGAACAAGTGCGTAAAACCGTCAAGCCCTCTTAAGGCGAGAACCCCGACTGCAGAATGGCGCGGAGATACAGAATGCATGCGAGGTGACGCAGTCTGAGAGGTGCTTGAGAAAATGACGACAAGTCGTAAAATTTCGGATGGTTTTCATAGGTTTCAAAATTGAAAAGAATCGCATCAACCGCTGCAACTCCTTCTGCCTGCGATGCTTCGTTCTACTGCTCCGAAGCCAACAGGGAAACAGCTATACCTAGCAATGCTGAATGATGCCTCCTAGCAGCATAGTTTATGTGAACCACTTTTATTAGCAAATATTTTGCAAAACTTGTAAATAAAATCAATACAAGTCATGGTGTTGAATTTACATCTCTCGTTGCAGTATGTTTCAATCATCCGGTGAAGCTTCAATCGCCGTGTACGTGCCCTGGTTAGGTGAAACAGATAAGGTCTTGTTTTGTTTATGCATTTTTGGGGCTCTTTTACGATGATGACATTCGTAAACGGAGATTGAGAAATAAGAACATCGTCTCGTACGCTAGCGATAAGGGTATACACACACTTTAATCTCGCACCCGAGATACAAAATGCAACAGATTTCATCAGCTACATTGGATCAATACGGGTTTCGAGAGGTAAAACTTTTCAGATTATTGGCAAAATCCAATGATTACATTTTTGTGTTTTGCACACCCATGAGATTTCGACATCGAAGGGAAAGTTGTGGTGGATCATTTGCGTTTTCTTTATGATTCTTATCACACATCATCCTTAAAGAACATGTGCAATTTATTACCGTGCCTGTATGACGCGCTAACAAAACCCATTATAAAAATACTTCCGATAAGCTCAATGCCACTTGCCATTGTTAAGCTTCAAGGCGTCATATATCACGTCAATATTACTTCGCCCTAGGAAGTCAGATAATAATCGTGAACGTTGCTATTTACAATGTTTTGATGTGTGATCTTAATAAAGTGCATGATAAATTAAAAAAAAAACAGTAAAAAGTTAAACAGTAGCATACACAATAACTACTATATCTCAGCGTTTTAGCTCAAGCTTATCTCCTAACATTTGTAAAGAATATGTAAGGAGATGAAGCATAGATCTCTTGCAGAAGTTACGGCGTGATACGTATAACATAAAAACGCTTCCAATTCGTTTATCTTTTAAATTCTTCAGATCCAATAACGCTTCCTGTATGGCGATGCTTACTGCATACTTGATGCCAATAAACAAAACAGTGCAAACAGTGTGAAGCATTTGTCTATGCACATTCTCTTTCAAACTGCCAACCAAGGCATAGGGAAATGTCCATATCCCTCCAACAAGATTGCGGTGTTATGCTTTGCAGCCTTTCTTGAAAAAATTCCTTGTTTTACCGCTTGGCAATGGCAAGTAAAGGTTTATTTGTAATGTTCTAGAATTGGCTCAATAGTGTGTTTATGTTGCCTCCGGACAGATTTTTCTCTTCTTTGTGATACAGAATATAAAGTTTGGTTTGCTTGTTTTACTGCAATGCATTTGCACTGCATGTGTGAATGCAATAAAATGATTTAAAATCTAACAGTTGTCCCTTTGCGGCTGAGTAGAGCGTCAGATTTTAAGAAAAAGTGCATAATCGATGCAAATAATAGCGTAATCTCAATCACTATCAAACATAATCAATGAATGTACGTAAATAAAATACATTAACCGAACAACCTTTTCTTATGCTCCGTAGATCCTAACGTTAAATTGATTCATAAAGGCAAAAAAAATCAAAACGACCCTAATCAAATTTGTTTTTGACGCACAAACAGGAAACTATGGAATGCTTTAAATAAAAGTCACAAACTTAAGTGGCACAAACTTTCAGCTTGTTCCTAACACCTGGCGTTCCATAACCTCAATAAAAACTTCACACATGATCCGAAGACATATTTCTGCGGCAAACTGGTGAATGAATCGATAACACAGCTTCTTAACTTTTCAATGCTCTTGTTGTACAGCCAAAAGCCTGGAAAGCCGTTTTTCGAAGACATTTCGGAAGGAGTTTTCGCGAAAGTCAAATAGACCAAGGAGACCCTCTTCACATGGGCACTTCCCAATACAGAAGACCTCTTTACCACGGTTGAAATGACGGGTGAAAGTTTTGCCATTAATCTGAAAAGTTTTACCTCTCGCTATCTCCTACCAACCGGCATATCATGGTGCAGTGGAGGTGGTGTTGTGAGACGCTCGATAAAGAAATGATAAAAAAATAAAGGCATATGTTTAAATTGCCTCTTCTACAGCTTGTTGTCGCACAACAATTTCTAGTGACGATTAAGTATTTAATTCTACCAACGATTGTTTTCCTATACCCTGTGCGTTGCGGTTCGATTCAACACATTCGCCAATTAAAGTATGAAAATATTGACAATGAATAACAATGTACCATTAATTATCATTCGCATTAGTTGGCAAATATTTCCTTCGCGAAACCGAAACACGAAACGAATTGATACTGCGTATGCTCGGATACGTTGGCCAATAATTTGACGACAAAATTTGTAACAATTTTTCAAAACATGCAAACATGCTGCATGAACAGCAGTTATATTATTCCGCTGTTTAGATTCTGCCGGATTTATCATATCTGATTAACATATCTCTGCACGACATAACCAACCTTCAGTTCCTATTCGTATGCAATGAAGTGTAATCATATTAACATCGCATTGAATTCCACTGGATTATATGGTCCGTTCACCACAGGACAGGATTTCCGGCTATCAAGACCGTCCGATATGTTTCCACATAGCAGAAGATTCAATTTCAAAATATGCCGCAAAGATTTCAATCCTAGCATTGATGTTGGTTGTTGGTTGCGTCTTTGTTAAAACGTGTTTGCTAAAAATCGTAATCTACGTAACTAAACCAAAAGTGAAACCATATCTTCTGTTGTTATTTTAAATCTAATGGGTTTTGTTGCTTTTTAATTGAATTAATAATTTATGTCTATTGATCGCTGTTTTCGTGTCAACAAGCGATCTACGTAGGCTCTACGTACAGTGAGTCAATCGCAAATCCGGACACCTTCAATCTGAGCAATTGCCTAGCTTTGCGATCAATTTTTGCGTACGGGAAACAAATAAAAATTATTTTTTCTTATCAATTCTTCTTTGGACACCTTCCAACAAAGCAAATGCAAAAAAAAACGATTAAATAAACGCTCGAATTGCGGCGCAATCAACAAAAGAGTAAGAAAAGCCAGAATTTTGTCAGTCAAACGGAAAACCGGACAATTACATTTCTAAGAATCCACTGCGATTTAAGTGGTCAGGAAGCCAGTTTATTACTTGCTATAGTGTTATGATTGATGTAGTCGATTCTTGGCCGCCGTAGTAAGTGTTTGAATGCTTGGATCTCTTAAATTTCCTCATTTTTCTTAAAAATGCTTCATACAATATTACTGGAGAGAAATATCATTATAGTTCACCATCAGGACGAAAAAAGTATTTAGGAAAACAGTAATTTAACCAATATAAGCAAATCTATAGTTCAACACATTATTTAAAATATAAAAATAATAAAAAGTATTGAAAAATCAAAGAAAAATTGTTCAACTCAGTGCAAAATTCAGACAAGGGAGGGTACATTGATTCGTAAAAATCCTTTTACCAGTGCTGTGGATATTAAAAAAAAATTATACAAGACGTATGTAACATCAATGCAAGTGCCCAAACTGTTAGCAACTATTTACATCGTAATGGGCTTCATGCAAGAACTCGGGGAAAGCAGTCGTTGATATCTGAAAAAAATCGAAAATTAATAACTATTTTGGAACAAAGTAAATTATTATTTTTTTCAATAAAGAAAGATAAAGTTAATTGAGGATGATAGTTTTAGCAGGTTCTGTTTACAGACGAAACAAAAAAAAACATTTTCTGTGCACATGGACGGCCATATTGATAAGGAATCGTTCGAAGGAAAATGTTGAGTAAAAACCGTCAAGTTTGGTGGAGATTTGGTGGCGGCTGGAGGTCATGTTTGGTGGAAAATTGCATTATATTCGAGGTACAAAGGATAATATGTATTATTCAAACACTTAAAAAC
>KZ062852.1:59246-71975 GCA_002091835.1 Anopheles maculatus
GCCCTTTTAAAAAATTAGTAGCGTTACACCGTGTTACTAGCAAGGTTCATTTAGAAGAGTCGGTAAGACAAAGATGGAACGAAATTGGGCCAGAAATATGTAAAAAAATTAATAGTAAGTATGCCCAGACGATTCAAAGCCGTGATTAAAGCTAATGGGAATAGCACTAAATATGAAATTGTTGTAAAAATAGTAAAATCAAACATGAATTACGTCCAAAACAAAACTAGCCGGTTTTCCGTTTGACTGACAAAATTCTGTCAATTGTTACTCTTTTGTTGATTGCGCCGCAATTCGAGCATTCTTTTAATCGTTTTTTTTTCAGTTGCTTTGTTGGAAGATGCCCAAAGAAGAATTGATAAGAAAAAATAATTTTTATTTGTTTCCCGTACGCAAAAATCGATTGCAAAGCTAGGCAATTGCTCAAATTGAAGGTGTCCGGATTTGCGATTGGCTCACTGTATTTTATCAAAACTAAGCGTACAAAAGTTTGTTGAAGCGATTTCGCCTTGCCGATTGGTTTCGTCACAACAGCAGCGCCCTCTGTTGAGAAATATTTCTCAAAAATTTCGCGAGTACTTTGATCGTCGGAAGTTCATCTCTGGACCCAATATACTTAAACACGACAAACACTTGCACGCTGTCACGTTAATTACCGCTATCTTGACAGCTTGCCTTTCTATTTTTCTTACCGGTGGCCGCTAGCTCCGTCTTTCGATACGATGGCTCGGACCAAGCGTCCTTTTGGCCAACATCCGCACGGGAGTGTATCGTCGACGATTAGCCCCATATCGGCCTACTTTATGGGTTACATGGTATCGGACCATTTGGTCCGTTTCATCAGTGTTGGCAAGTAGCAGAATATCCACATTCACCAGAAGATAGCGGTATACACCAGCGACGTCTTCCACATTTTTTGTTAAAATGCTAGTGGAGGTAGTATAGGTCATGTAGATATCGAGAGTAATGAGATAGCAGATAAACTTGCTAAAGAAGGTACTGTTGGAAACTTTGTAGGGTTCCCAACGCCCTGTCAGTTGGAGAGCGAACAAGAACAAGGAACAGAAAAGGGCAGGATGCGCCTGAACCAACGATCAGTGGAAAACCAACCAGCCAACAAGGAACATTAAGTGCGGACAATTTTTAAAGTTTATGGTTTAAAGTTTATGGTTTACATAAATTCGTTGTCGTTTCTTTTTAAACAGTTACCATAAGCAATCTTGTTAAATATTCAAAATACCATACGTCTTAAGGATGTCAGAGGTACACTACAAGAAAAAAATCAAAATAAACACAGAAAAATTAGTAAACAGAAATGTGCACAGTAAAAGATAAAAAGCACGAAAAATACCAGAATAAGATAGATAAAAAGAACTGGCATTAAAAAATGAATTTAGTACCAAGGAAAATCAAGTTGCTTAACAGACTGATGTCCGGACATGATTACAGCAATTACTGGTTAAACAAGCCAAAGATAATTGAGAATGTTATATGCAGAACATGCAACAGTCCAGACACAGGTTAACATAACTTGAAAGCCAAAAATATACAAAATACCATTCTAAGAACGAAGAGATAAAAGACACTATGATCTAATTACATAAGAAACAAAATAATAGAACCAGCGAACATCCAATATAAACAACAAACAACACAACAAACAAATTGCCAAAACAAACTACAGAAAAGGTAAACAAATGACAGTGTTGGCACGATTCACGATGCACGCGGTACTAAATGTAAACAAACGAATGTCAACAAAATCGGGTTGTCATTTAGTGTTGCTGAATGCTGAAGATCAGCGGACTAGTTAGGCTTAAGTTAGGGTACCGCACACAAGGTGGCGCCAGCCTAGAATACGAATCGCTGCAGCGGGTCAACGATCGATCTTCGGGTCGCGATCGATCGAAAAAATGACCAAATTAGGGCATAGTTTTTAGTCGCGAAATTGAATCAAAAAGAGCAGGACTAGTTTTTGAACCGCGCACAACCGTAAAACCGTAAAACCGCGTAAAACCGAAATTTACATTAATAAAGTGTTGTGCTTGTTGTAAGAACACCTGCTGTTGAATTTAAGTGAAAACTAAAATTCCCCACATTAGATTTTTCATTTCGACAGTTGCCAACTGAAGAAACATCACGTGGTTTGAACAAACCGTTACAAAGCACAAGCGTATATAGAACAGAGTGTATTGCAAAGGAGTTTTCCAAAGTTTAGTTTATTAAAAAATAAAAATAGTTTGGGAAAAGTAAATTAAAGTAAGTGAAAGAGGAAGCGTGCGTAGTGAGAATGGGGGTCCAAGACCCCGGAGGGTCTTAACCCGAATAACTACTATGGGATACTGGATGGGTTCGACGAACCTAAAAGAAAAATGGGCAAAAAGTTTGGACAGTCGATCCACGAAGCGGTAAAACAAAATGATGAAAAGAAATTCCTTATTATGCAATCTATAAAGGATGGAAAAGACTTAAATAAGACCAATCCATTCCTCTTATCGAAAGTAACAGAAAACGCGATTAATGCCAAACCAATGCAAGTGAACCGTCTGCGAGAGAGTAAATTACTCATCAAAGTGGCCAACCAAAAACAGTGCGAAAAACTCAAAAAATAGTGCGTATCCAGGACAATTAAGGGGACATAAAAGTGCAAACAACTTAACACCCAACTTTAAACACTTGCAAGGGCATCATAAAAAGCCTATACATCGAATTCATGGAGGAGTGCAACATTTTGGAAGGCTTAAGAGGTCAAAAGGTCAGTGAGGTAACTATAATCAAAAGAAAAGTTAACGACAAGGTGGTAAATACCAAAACAGCAATTGTCACATTTAAAACTGGTAAAATTCCAAGAATAGTGGATTTTGGATTATACCCAGTTAAAGTGGAGTTGTATATACCCCGACCAATGCGTTGCACAAACTGCATGAAACTGGGCCACACAAAAAAATGGTGCAGAGGAATCAAGAAATGTGCTTTCTGTAGTGAGCCAGAACATGCAGGTGTGTGTAACATATTGAAATGTGTCTCGTGTGGAGAAGGACATCATACATTGCACCAATATATGTTGATGAGGCTGAGATAAGCAAACTAAAGACAGCAATGCCCAACTATCTCAAAAAAACATATCAACCAAACCCACACTTTCTGCCAAAAATGTACTTAACACTAAAACAAACCCCTCAAGAAACCCATGCACAGAAATTAACAATACAAAAAACACCACAAAATTTCTAACGGAAACTGTTACTGTTGGAAACTTTATAGGGCTCCCAACGATCTGTCAGTTGGAGAGCATAAATGAGCACGAGTAGGAGGAGAAATGAACACGGAATGCACAAGGAACATCGGAAAAAGGGAGGTCGCGTCTACCCGACGGAAAAAAGCCGAAGTCAGTTACTAACTGAAGTTGAAACCGAAAGCTGTAAGCTGTAACTAATTTTTTGATTTCCGTAATAAACGATTTCTAAAAAATTTAATCGCGTTTCAACAGTTACACAGAAAACTGTAACAGACAAAACCAAAAATAATAACACCCCAAAATATTCCATAGAAAGACTAAACAATACTAACGAAACTGACAACTTCACCTCAGAATCTATAGACTCGGATGAGTCTACTATATACATAGAATTAACGGACGAATCCACCAACACAACACCAAAAAAATACAAATTGAAAATAACACTTAACTAACAGATCAAGAAATGAGCGCCATAATTAAGTAAAGATATGCCGGACTAGTTTATACACGAATAAAGGATTTTAAATTTTAGTGTCCGACAGCGCCCGGCACATGATCTCGATGCGCGGTTTCTGTCCTCTGTCTGGTAGCATAGTTCTATCCTAGTTTTGTTTTTTTTCTTTATTATTTTTTTGTTGAGGCAAGAAGTGGACCTTTGACGGTAAGCCTGTGAGGCCATCAGCCCTCTGGGCATTCCCTGGATGCCTGATGGTTTTGAGGGGGCGCGTTAGGGGAGTCTACGGCTTGCATCTGGAGCTATATGCCAGGACGAGAAGTTGGAGGCAGAGTGCAGAGGGGTGTATGGACGGGTATATAAGTTATGGTTAATGGTTTTTACATACATATAACAGAAAATATATTTTTTATTTATTACAATTCGTGTTCTTAACAACGCGTACAACTGAAGACTGAATCCTAACATCTCCTATCCCTTGTTTATAGTGTAGCGACCTTGGCCGCTACGATTTAGCTCCTAGGCATAAGATACAGATGCCCATAGAGGCGGCTAAATTAGGGCGGCCAAAGGTTCAGTGGCTTAATAAACAGACGGCTGAGAGAGAAAGAGAGTGACGTAAGAGAATCGACGAAAGGAGAAAAAAGGGAGATGGCGCAAAAACGACGCGGCAATTCTGGTGTTGACTCTCAAGGAGAAAAGAAGTGTAGATTGTGTGGAATAAAGTTAACCGTTATAAATCAAATAATAAATCGTTTTTTAATTGGTAGAATAGTTGTTTCATCTGGTGACAGCGGTGGGATCAAATCTAGTTTTTTGAACCAGAAGGTCCAGGTGTGCCCACTACGAATGACTCAGCAGACTGTCCAGTATGTGAGACATTATCTGGCACAGTGCTTATTCCAGACGATTGTACTGCACGAAGTGCTTGATAGGCAGGGATGCTTCTCTGCACAGCCTCATATCGGTCAATAAGACGCTTAGCTGAGTGTTCAGCAGGTCCGCCCCCTGTCACTTTTTGGCGGGACTTCGGAACACCGAACTGCAAACGCTTGCAAGAACGAACAAGCACTTAAGTTTCGACGAGTTATTGGAGTACCTTGAAGAAGAAGTAGTGCAGATAGAACATATTCGGAAAATTGAAGAACGATTGAACCGCACGCAAATTTCCACAACAAACAGCTGCAACACCAGTTTTGGCAGTTCTTTCAAAAACACTGTTGATAACCAAAATGTTCAAGATGCGATGACACAAAGAAACCAGCAGTATGTAGATTTGGGTTTGAGTAGTGAAATACGCTGCGATAAAAGTATTAGTCCTATTAACACTTCGCACATTAGTAACTTGGGGCAACCACAACATAACAGTACCACTTATAATCCAAACACAACTAATTATAATAACAATTACCCCCCGTTCAGAAGATATTACACACCACAAAGAAACAATTATACACAGCAACCATTGCCACGAAACAATTATATGAATAGTCATTCACAAAGGCCTTTCCAATACAACCGATTTGAAAACACATATAACCCACAAGCACATCAAAACACACATCACAACACAAACACAAAAAACTAATTCAAGGAACACTGGTTGATCAAACTAAAAACACTAGTGTTCCCACAAATCCTAAAAATATATTTTTCGTCGGCACAAGCAAGTTGAATAAAACAGAAGAGACAACAGTTAACAGTTGTAAAGAGGGATATGAGTCTCTTAACATAGGGTCTACAAATGATGGTAAATTAATGGTCGAAATTGTATCACAAAATCAGAATACAAAAACAATAAATTACCTCATTGATTCGGGCGCTTGTTTTAATGCCCTGAGTTTAGACTCAGCAAAAGAACTTGGTCCTATAAATTACAGTGATATAGTAAAATTATCTAGTTTCGATGGAACTCAATCCGACACCGTGGGTTCGATGTTTGTAAATTTACTTATAGGAAACTCTTTATACCGGGAAAAATTTTATGTCGTTGAAACACTTAGCGTTTCGGGTATAATAGGGGCAGATTTTTTAAAAAGATACACGATAAGTGTTGGAACAAGTTTCCAGAGCATAACTCTGATGAAACCAACGCATGTGAAAGCAGAGGAAGAAGCAGTCATAGAAGAAAATTATAGTAAAAATAGTACTCCAGAAGATAATTTAGAATTGCTCCCATACATCGAGAAGCAACAAACAGATTGCGATTTAGTCGATACGAGCAAAGAAAGAGAATTAGTCGGATCAGAAAGATATGGGGAATTGTTTAAAAACATACAGTTGACACATTTAGATAATGCAACCGCAAATGATATGAAACAAATTATCATTAGATATAATAACAATTTTTACCTGGCCGGAGATAAATTAACTTATACCAAAGCGGCAATGCATGAAATCGAAACTAGTTCCAACATTCCTATTTACAAAAGGCAGTACAGATTTCCAGCAGCACTCAATAATATTATGGATGAGCAGATAGAAGAAATGTTGAAGCAACATATAATAGGGCCAAGCAAAAGTCCGTGGAATGCGCCAGTAATGTGCATACCAAAAAAATCTGAGAGAGAAAAAAAATATCGAATCGTTGTTGATTTCCGCGCCCTAAACCTTATTACAAAACCATTTATCTATCCAATTCCTAGGATAGATGATATAATGGACAATATTGGCAACAGCAAATATTTTTCCACGATTGATTTAAAATCGGGGTTTTTCCAAATACCGATAGCACCTAAAGACGCTGCAAAAACAGCATTTTCTACATCCAAAGGACATTACGAGTTTTTGCGAATGCCAATGGGTCTCAAAAACAGTCCATCCACATTTCAAAAACTTATGAACACGGTACTCTATACAATTCAACCGGTCAAGGCGTTTGTTTACTTGGATGATATTGTCGTGTTTGGCGAATCAATAGAGGAACACAATAATAACTTAATAAAAGTTATGGATGGATTAAAACAACACAACCTGAAGATAGAACCGTCAAAATGCAAACTCCTCCATAAAGAAATTAACTATCTGGGCCACACTGTAAATGAAGCCGGTATTAAGCCAACTAAAGTAAATATAAAAGCTATATTAGATATGCCAATACCAAATAGTCTTAAGCAACTACGTTCATTTTTGGGAACAATTAATTTTTATGGGAAGTTTATCCCAAATGTTTCTCAAATTCGCCAACCGTTGCACGAACTGCTGAAGAAAAATGCAGAGTTCATCTGGGATGAAAAATGCACTGAAGCTTTCAAAATATTAAAAAATTTCCTAATTTCTGAACCTTTGCTAATACGGCCTAATTATAATGATATTTTCGTTATCACAACTGATGCAAGTGATTATGCACTAGGGGCAGTGCTATCGAACGAAAAAACAATAGAATCTCCAATTGCTTATGCAAGTAGATCTCTAATCGGGGCAGAAAAAAGATATCATCCAATTGAAAAGGAATTGTTAGCAATTGTTTGGGCAGTAGAACATTTTAAACATTACGTTTATGGCCAGAAATTTATTGTATACTCTGATCATAGGCCATTAGTATCGATATGGCGCCTCAGAGAAAATTCTCCGATTTTGTCTCGGTTGAGGTTGAGACTACAAGGTCTGGAATGCGAGATAAGATACAAGAAGGGCAAGGAAAATGTTGTGGCCGATTTTTTATCAAGGCTTCCAGAGATAAAGCGGGAAGAGGAACAAAGAGGGGATTTAAATACTATGGTAGCAGTGGTCACACGCCAACAAAATAAAAATTTGCAAAAAAATAAACACAATAGAGAACAGAATTTGGATGAAGAAACCATAAGCCAGACTGAACAAGAAAATCACTGGGAAGATTTATTAAAGATTGATATAGAAAAAGAACCAAACGAAAGGGAAACACAAAGGAAACAAAAACTAGAACAAATCAAGCAAATCAAAACAAAGTTTAAAAATTTCACTACGGATTCGGAGAGAATAGAGGTTGAGAGAGGGGAAGTGGATACGGTATTAAAAGAATTTCATGACTCCCCGTTAGGTGGTCATGTGGGAGTAAGGAGAATGAAAAAAAATTAAGGAGTTATTCTTTTGGACAGGTATGGATAGGGATATCGAAGGATACGTGAGAAGTTGTAAGTCGTGTCAATTGAATAAGATAGGTCGCTTTAACAAAATTCCAATGCAGATAACAACAACCTCAACACAAGCATTTGAAAAAATGTACATGGATATTGTGGTTTTGCCAGAATCGGAGAGGGGTAATAAGTATGGATTAGTTATTCAAGATGATCTTAGTAGATATCTGATAGTAACTGCCCTAGAAAACCAAGAAGCAACAACGGTGGCCAAGGCATTTGTCGAAGAGGTAATTTGCCTTGTAGGAACTCCAATCGAGATAGTAACAGACCAAGGCACCAACTTCATGAGTCAAATCATGAAGGAAACATGTAAAATGTTGAAAATAAAAAAGATAAATACATCAGCTTATCACCCACAGGCAAATATAGTAGAAAGGGCCAATAGGGAACTCAAAATTTATTTGAGGCAATTTGTAGGAAAATATTACCAGAAGTGGGACAGTGTATTGCCATATTTTGCGATGGAATACAACACTAGCATAAACTCGTCTACTGGATTTACTCCATATGAGTTAGTATTCGGGAGAAAAGCTAGACTACCAACATCTATTTATAAAGAAAATGATCGCAGAAGACTATACAGCGATTTTTGTGAAGAGCTTAAAACGAAACTAAGTGAGATCCATGCGATAGCCAGAAATAAGCCCAGATTGTGTGAGCCAAACGTCTTAGCAAACGGCGAAAAAATGTCGCCTTGGTATTATGATTTTCCGTTTGGCTATCCGTTTGGCTCAATCAGACGTTTAAAAATCGATGACAGATGTTTGTCAAACGGAAAGTAAAAAAATCACATTACCTGTGCCAAACGGAGACGCGAGTTAGACAAAACTTTTTCCGTCTGTCGAGTTCAACGGAAAGTACAATTTGCATTCGTAAAATAGAGTTTTGGGTAGAAATCACTCGCAAAATGGAAGTATTTAACTTGAATTTGTAACAAAATAAACTTCTAAGGCATTTCAATGTCTTTAATTTGTTTATTTTAAAGGATTAATTACAAACGCGCGGTAACCAAAAAACTACGCGACAACAAAGCTGCTTTGAACGCAACTGGAGGTAAACAGTTGCGCAGTTGCAAGGGATGAAACACACAACGCAGCATTCGTACCTTGTACCTAGATGTGTTATCTGTTCACTATCACTACTATCGGTATTTCTATCACTGATCTAATATGCAGAAATCATTTTCAACTATAAATTACATTTAAAACTCTACTCTTGCAAAGTCAACAAACCTGTTTTTCACGGTTTACTATGATCACTATTTAGATATTTGCTAGGATACCAGAATGACAGTGCGAAAAAAAATCGACGAAGCTTTCGTCGACTCTAAAGCGTCGGATTTGCGCTTCGTGTGGAGCGGGCTTAACAGGTAACCATAATGCAAATTTGCTTTCCGTTTGGTTTGAGGCTTTCCACCGGAAAGTTTTCCGTTTGTCTCAGGCAATCAGGGCTATAATCCGCAAAGACAGACTCGATGGATATGGTAGAAGCTGTATCATAGTAAGGAAAAACATAAAGTATGAAATCTACAATTTTCAAGATATAACCGATAGTATCCAAACAGTTCATATAAAAATCATAACGGAAAATATCCACATAATAGCCCTGATTGTGTGAGCCAAACGTCTTAGCAAACGGCGAAAAAATGTCGCCTTGGTATTATGATTTTCCGTTTGGCTATCCGTTTGACTCAATCAGACGTTTAAAAATCGATGACAGATGTTTGTCAAACGGAAAGTAAAAAAATCACATTACCTGAGCCAAACGGAGACGCGCGTTAGACAAAATAGTTTCCGTCAGTGGAGTGCAACGGAAAGTACAATTTGCATTCGTAAAATAGTGTTTTGGGTAGAAATCACTCGCAAAATGGAAGTATTTAACTTGAATTTGTAACAAAATAAACTTCTAAGGCATTTAAATGTCTATAATTTGATTATTTTACAGGTTTAATTACAAACGCGCGGTAACCAAAAAACTACGCGACAACAAAGCTGCTTTGAACGCAACTGAAGGTAAACAGTTGCGCGGTTGCAAGGGATCAAACACACAACGCAGCATTCGTACCTAGACTTGTATCTAGATGTGTTATCTGTTCACTATCACTATCACTACTATCGCTATTTCTATCACTGATGTAATGTGCAGAAATCATGTTCACCTTTATATTACATTTAAAACTCTACACTTGCAAAATCATCAAACGTGTTTCTCACGGATTACTAGATCATCATTTAGATTTTGCTAGGATACCAGAATGACAGTGCGAAAAAAAATCGGCGAAGCTTTCGTCGACTCTAACAGGTAACCATAATGCTAATTTGCTTTCCGTTTGGTTTGAGGCTTTCCACCGGAAAGTTTTCCGTTTGTCTCAGGCAATCAGGGCTAATAACAACATACATTAATCCACAAACCAGTACAACAGATATAAAAAATACAATAAACCAAATTATCCATAACACATCAACACAAAACAATATAATAATAACAAGAGATTTTAACGCTCATCATTCCTTTTGGGGGGATGATAAAACAGACAGAAAAGGGGAAGCAATAATGGAAGAAGTGGACAATTCCAACTTAATAATAATACCAAACAATACCTTTACAACAATACACACATACCTACAGACATCAACAAAAGAAAAACTTCCATTGATCTCACAATAGTATCCAACAACATATGTAATCGAATCAAGAGAGAAATTAAAGACAAACACATAGGAGAAAGTAACCATAAAAAATAGAAATTACAATAGAACAAAACAATAACGCAAACTATCACACGGTACTAAACAAAAAAAAATAATGAAAGACATAAACGTTATCGGCACCGAACAAACAAAAACTATAAAGCAACTCTCTAATCAAATCCAAAAAAAAATAAATAACAAGCACAAAATTCCTTATAAATTAAAATCATGGTGGAACGACGAAACAAAAAGTGCGATGAAAAACAGAAATGAGGCAAGATACAAATTTAACAACAATAGGACAATAGAAAACGCCATAGAATACAGGAAAATGTCAGCAATTTTTAAATTAGAAATAAAAAAAACAAAAAGAAATTAACTGGAAAAATATTATAGCCGAAATAAATGAAAAAACAGAATTAAAAGAGCTCTGGAATTTAGTCGGCAAAATAAACAACAATATCAACAACAGTAATAACACAAACAAAGAAAATAACATAATACATAATGACAAAGTAAAAGCACAGGAATTTCTAAAAATCAATTTTATCAACAACTCGAGATCCAAATTTAACATCAACATAAACCGAGATGAAAATCAAACTACAGAACTCATTAACACAAAAATATGGAACGAATTAATCCAAGGGAAAAAAATACAGCTCCAGGACCTGACAAAATAACCTACAACATGTTAAAAAACATCAACCAAGGCACTCGAGAAACAATAATAAAAGAGGGAAATACGATGTGGATAAAAGGAAACATAAAAAAACAAATCCAGAAATTACCAAATGGATCCAATCATTCTTAAAAAACAGAACATTAACAATAGAAAGCAATAACCAAACGATAAAAAAAATTAATCACTGACGGACTCCCACAAGGAGACGTAATGTCACCAACACTATTTAATATATACACCAAAGATATACGCAAACATATTGTTAAGGAATAGCTTGAAGAATAGATCAGCGAAAAACCATAGAATGACGAAACACCGACTGCTATGCGCGTAGCAGTTCTTGACACTGGAATTTCAGGATTTGGATATAAAAGGAGCAAATCCTGGGTAAAAAAGCACATTCAGCGACAAACATCCGAGAGAGCAACCGCCAACATCACGAGACAACCAACAGGAAGCAGCTCATTCACATCACGACCAGCCACATAAAAAACTAGCCTTTTTCAAGGCTTTTCTGAATATGGTTAAAAGCCTACCTGTGGTTAAACCTGAGTGTGACGACGAAGAGCAGTAAAGAAGGAGAAGCGGAGAGAAAACTGGACATCAACATTCGCCACCTGCATCCTGCCAGTATCAGCGTGTGTGTGTGTGTGCGTGTGTAAAGTGGGTGCAAAAAACTGTAAACGACACTGTGAATAAATCTGGACATTTCGTAAAAAACACATATAAATAATTAAAATACAAAACTAATACAATACGCGGATGACTTTGCCATAATAGGTTACGGACAATCACAACTGGAACTAGAAAATAATCTACAAACATCAATTAACAAATTCACAGAGGAAATTAACAAACTAAATCTTACAATAAATGCAAGTAAAACTAAATTTATGATAACAAATGAAACAACTAATAGTGTTAGCGCTTGAACTCGAGGGTCTAAACGAAACCTAAAAATGTCCTATGGGATCGACACTGTGAGAAGGAGAGGGGATTTTGGGAGAGAGCGAAAGGAGAAAAAAGTGTACGATCGTTGAATAAAGCAGAATCAGTGAAACTATCATCAAGACAAGTCCTCTAACAAATAGAATTATACTAACTATACAAAACAACCCAATAGAAGAAGTAAACACGTACAAATATCTAGGAACAATCATAGACAAAAAGCTAACTTTAAAAAAAAACACATAGAATACATAAAAAACAAAGCAAACAGTAGACTTGATATAATACAAATTTTATGTGCGAAAAAAAAAAACAATATATACCCACACAAAGCCTTCAATATATATAGAGCAACCATTGGAAACTTATTAGAATCAGGAGCATCGTTTATTAATAATAGCAACTAGAAAAACCTAAGCACTATGAACTAGTGATGGGCGAAATGATGGTTTGATCGGTATCGATTCTGGAGCGCTCCGAATTTTGCGGAATCGATTCCGGAGCGCTCCGAATTTTGCGGAATCGATTCCGGAGCGCTCCGAATTTTGCGGAATCGATTCCGGAGCGCTCCGAATTTTGCGGAATCGATTCCG
>KZ062852.1:84295-98074 GCA_002091835.1 Anopheles maculatus
TTGTACACGAAACTTCTCTTCCGCACTTGTTGCTTAGTTGCTGACGCTCCGTGGCAAACCTCGGACACATAAACAACACATGATTGGCTGTCTCGTCCCTACACACGACCCTCCGCAGCTGAGCCTCGCCTTCAGTACCCCCGAGTCGGAGCCGGAACCGGTAACAGTTGACGAAGTCCTGAAAGCCGCAGATCGCCTCAAACCAGGTAAAGCTCCTGGTCCGGATGGCATCCCTAACGAGGTAATCAAGACAGCAATGAAGGCGTTCCCACATGTGTTCCAAACCGTGATGCAGGACACCCTAGTGGCAGGCCAGTTCCCGTCGATTTGGAAAAGGCAGAAGCTAATACTGATACCGAAACCAGGCAAACCCCCGGGTGACCCGTCGGCCCTAAGACCCTTGGGTCTCGTGGACGGCCTGGCCAAGGTTCAGGAAATGCTGATTTTGGACCGCTTGTCTGTCTTCACCGAAGGGCAGAATGGCCTTTCATCACGGCAGTTTGGCTTCCGGCGGAAGCGATCAACGGTGGACGCGATACTGGCAGTACTGGAGAAGGGTATCGCTGCGTTCCAACGGAAAAGGTGTGGTGCTCGCTACTGCGCTATCATCACGATAGACGTCAAGAACGCCTTCAACAGTGCCAGCTGGGAGGCAATAGCGGCTGCAATGGAGCGCATGAAGGTTCCCCCGTACCTGTGCAGGCTACTGAGGAACTATCTCGACGGACGCGTGCTGCAGTACGACACAGCAGAGGGAACCAAGACAGTTAGCATCACGTCAGGGGTACCACAAGGATCAGTACTTGGACCCACCTTGTGGAATGCCATGTACGATGAAGTCCTCACCCTTGCACTACCTCCAGGGGCTGAAGTCATCGGTTTTGCAGACGACATCGCTCTCACGGTTACTGCTGAATCTGTCATGGAGATTGAGGTAGTAGCGACTGACGCTGTCAGACGAATCGAGGAGTGGATGAAGACGGTGAAACTGCAGATAGCGCACGCGAAGACCGAGTTTATCATCATCAGTAGCCACAAGCAGATCCAAAAGGCATCAATCATGGTTGGCACTGAGTGTATTGAGGCTGTCAGACATCTCAAGTACCTCGGGGTCACCATTGATGACCGGCTGAAGTTCGACGAACATCTGAAGCAGGTATGCAGCAAGGCGTCAACAACGGCAAACGCTCTCGCGGCATTCATGCCTAACATCGGTGGGCCAAGCAGCAGCACGAAACGGCTACATGCCAATGTAGCTACCTCTGTGTTGAGGTATGCAGCGCCAGCATGGGCACGAGTCCTTGCACAGAAGCAGCACCAAACTGCTATCAACAGGGTACACAGGTTGTTGGCTATGCGTGTCTCCTGTGCCTATAGGACGATCTCCTACAGCGCAGTGTGTGTGATTGCCAGCATGATGCCTATCTGCATTACCCTGGCAGAAGATCTGGAGAGCTTCTGTTATGCACGTACGGGGGAACCTAGCACCGGCAGAGCAAGGACCACTGCGAAGGGCAACTCGATGAGGAAGTGGCAGGCTGAGTGGGATAGTTCGGAGAAGGGGAGGTGGACCCAGTCCCTAATCCCCAACGTGGCTGCCTGGGTTGGAAGGAAGCACGGAGAAGTCGACTTCTACGTAACGCAGTTCCTCTCCGGCCATGGCTGCTTCCGTGCCTACCTGCACAGATTCCATCACGCCTCATCGCCTCGTTGTCCTGCGTGCGTGGAACAGGACGAGACAGCCAATCATGTGTTGTTTATGTGTCCGAGGTTTGCCACGGAGCGTCAGCAACTAAGCAACAAGTGCGGAAGCGAAGTTTCGTGTACAAACCTGGTGCCATCGATGCTGCTAAGTGCTGAAGTGTGGGAAGCTGTCGCATATATGATGCGAAAAATCGGGACGAACCTTCAACGACGGTGGAGGGAAGACCAGCGCATTGGTCGCCCATAAGTGTTCTGTGTTCCGTGTATAGTGCCGTTAGTCCTAAGTGTATGTTCATGTGTGTTCTGCTCATGCTCGTCGGACAAGTGTGTGTGGACTAAGCCCAATGCAGAGCTCCACTCATGAAGTAATACCGCGAGGTGATTCCGTGAGTGGAAGCGGTCAAACTGCTTGGCACAAGGGGGGTTTTACTGGGTAGGAATCCCTTTCGAAACCCGTGGAGCTAACCGCTTTTAAGACACTCCAAGGGAGTCTAAGAAGATTTCCCCACTTGTCTAAACAAAAAAAAACATACATACAACAGGATACAACCTGCACATCGAAGAAGAAGAAGCAGAGTGAAGCAGCTGTGAGAGTTTTTGAGCGTAAGAAACGAGATATTTTTTTGAAACTCCAACTGATTTCCGATTTCATCAGAACGTATGACAATGCTAAGGCTCGTGAAAAACAAATCAGGTTGCAATCTTTAGAAACCATTCGTATACAATTCGAAGAATTAAAGGAGAAGGAGGCTTATGAAACAATAGAAAATAAATATGTGCTGGAAAGTATAGTGAACGACACAACAAACTTTGATTGCAAATATCATGAAATGAAAGACATTCTACAAGACCCTCCAAAGAGCCCTAATTTAGAATCCACTCGCATGAATACGTGTTCAGAAATGCAGCATACAGCTTCCTTTAGTTCCTCCATACGGCTTCCTAAAGTAGACCTGCCATCATTTAATGGTGATATAACAAAATGGCTATCATTCGAAGATCGATTCGAATTAATGGTGCACGAAGCAAATGAGATTCCAGATGTAACCAAGTTGCAGTACTTGTTATCATCCCTGACAGGGACTCTAGCGAATCAATTTGAACACACTCCGATTACTGCTGATAGTTACACATCAACCTGGGATGCTTTACTTAAACGATTCGATAATACCAAGCGCATTAAAAGAGAGTATTTTTCAAGTATCCAAGCCATGAAACGTATGAGTAACAATTCCGTGCATGAACTGCAGCGTGTCGTAAATGAAACTACAAGACTTGTTAGAGGACTAGAAAGATTGAATGCACCGGTTGAACACTGGGATATGCCTCTTACAAACATTGTTAGGTACGACCGCAGAATCCGATAGAGTAGAGTAAACAACAAAAAATGCGTTCATATACGCGTGTAGGCGCTTCCGCTATAAGTGCGTTTCGATGGATCCGTCGCTACGAGAGCGAAAAGAGAAAGAGAGAGAGAGTGTGAGAGAGAAAGTTAGATAAAAAAGGTTTAGTAGCAAATAAGAGTTCAAACGCAAAGGATCGAAAGAGGACACTAATTTTTTATACGGCAAACGAGCAAGAATAATAAATCGTTCGTATTAAAGAAGGTCGACACTGATCTCGCTATCATTCGCTACTCAACAATAAAAAAAAAGTTCATCGGACAAGTGACTCGTGAATCTCCCTGTGCAAAGTGCTAGTGCTGCCAGAATATGGACCGCAAAGAAGCGCGCGACGAAGTGACTGGATCGTCACGGGAATCGAAGCCAACGACGCAGTAGATTCCCGAGAATAAAAGCGAGTACGGCGACGTCGTGGATGCTGGAGCGGAGAAGCGAGCTGTTGCAGAAAGAGTGGAGAGGATCGAGAAAGGAGAGCTGGCGCAGCAGGCGTACACGACCAAAGCACGTGATGCGAAGCAGCTGAAGCCGGACGGTGATAAGAAGAAGAAATCGTGTACTAGGGAGAAAAGTATAAATGCGCTTGTATCTAAGTACACCACAGAGCTGAAGGAGAAGGAAGATCAGCTTGAAAAGGCGCGATTGGAGATCGTGAAGCTTAAACGTGATAAGTGCCGTGCAGTGGATAAGTCTCGTAAGACCAGTGCTAAGGCAAGAAAGTGGACCGAGGAAGCCGAGAGTAGCACTGATAGTGAGGACTTATCGAGCGGTGATCGTGTGCTGTGTGACAGTGAAGAAGAAACGGAGGAGGACGAAAAACCCCTTACGCGTCGTCAGGAATCGGCTCGTAAACGATTATCCATGGAGTTGCCTCCGTTCGATGGGTCACCTGAGGATTGGCCGGGCCAGTCCCAACCCCTTGGGCGGATGGTGGAGCACGGCTGAACAGGAGGGGGGTGGGCAGACCGGGCAACCGGACTGCCTGAACGTCGGGTGGGTTACCAGACGAAAAACCAAACCACCACGAGGCCCTCCAGAGATACTGGGGGCTTGAGCGCAGGGCCAGTCACCCTGTCTCAAGTATAATATGATGACTACAGAAAGCTACAACAATTTTTCGAGACCCGGAACTAACGATCATAGACCCCCGCACCGCCCCCGGACTACGATTTATATGGGCTCATGGAACGTACGCACTCTCTACAGAGCCGGAGCCTTGAGTCAATAGATGACGCCCTAGCCACACTAAACATGGACCTCGTAGCACTGCAAGAGATTCGCTGGCTAGGGAATGGTGTGCATAACAGGCGTGGCAGCAACCGCTACGACATTTATTATAGCTGCCACGACCGCCACCACATGTTCGGAACGGGTTTCGCCGTAGGTCCCCGGCTGAAATCCGAGATCATCGGCTTCAAGGCTATCAACGACAGGCTATGCACCCTGCGCATGCGAGGCAGATTCTTCAACATCAGCCTCATTAACGTTCACGCCCCTACCGAAGACAAGGACGAGGAGGATAAGGACCTGTTCTATGGCCTCCTCACAAAAACAATTGACCAGTGTCCCAGGTATGACGTAAAAATCATCCTGGGGGACTTCAATGCAAAGGTCGGTAGGGAGCCAATGTACCGCCAATACATTGGAAGTCACAGTCTACATGAGCACAGCAACGATAATGGTAGTAGATTGGTCCAGCTTGCAGCTTCAAGCAATCTGGTCGTCGGAAGTACCAAGTTTGCGCGTCGGGACATCCACAAAGCTACGTGGGTGTCTCCGGATGAAGCCACTTCCAACCAGAGAGACCACGTGTTGATTAGCCGCAGAAGTCAGAACTTATAGAGGAGCCAACATCGATTCCGATCACTACCTGGTTGGCCTAGTGATGCGTTTCAGAATCGCCTGCCCCCGCGCCAATGGGGGTGAAGCTAACACGCAGGCTCGCCTCAACACGGCCTCCCTAAAGGACAGTCATGTCCAACAGGCTTTCGAAGCCGCTTTAGGTGAGGCTCTACTACCAACAAACGAGTACATAACTACGAGCGAACGGTGGATCGCTCTAAAAACGTAGATAATCAACTGTGCCAAAACCACACTCCCACCACGTCGGGACAACACCAGATCTGGCTGGTTCGACGATGAATGTAGACAAGTGACCGAACGTAAGAAATGTGCATACCGAGCAATGCAACAGCGGCATAGAACGCGGGCATGCGCAGAGGAATATTCACGGCTCAGACGAGAGGAAAAACGAGTTCACCGCACCAAAAAACAAATATGGGAAGATCAACGAGTGCGGAAACTTCAAGAAATAAGAGTGCATTACGGATCAGGAAGAAAGTTTTACCAAGAGATAGCAGGCCACCGAAACAAGTTCAGACCTAAGGTGACCTGCTGTCGGAATAAGGATGGAAATCTGGTCAGTTACCAGCCAGAGGTCCTCTCGCGATGGGCTCAGTACTTTGATGAATTACTAAATGATCAGTTCACATGCTACTGCCACCTAGCATTGAAGACACACGAAAGGCCATCCGTCGGCTCAAGAACAACAAGGCACCAGGTACCGACGGAATAGTAGCCGAGCTGATCAAAAACGGTGGTGCAGCACTCGAACAGGAAATTCATCAAATCATTACTGAGGTATGGGATAGCGAATCGATGCCTTGTGATTGGAATCTCGGCATCATCTACCCCATATACAAGAAGGGAGATAGGCTAGAGTGCAGCAACTACAGGGGTATTACGGTGTTGAATACCGCCTACAAGATTCTCTCCCTAGTTATACAAGACAGACTTGTCCCATTCGTTGAAGAGATAGTTGGAAACTATCAAAGAGGATTCCGAAACGGAAAATCAACCACTGACCAGATATTCACCATGCGGCAAATCTTGGAGAAGATGGCGGAACAGCAGCTACACTCCTACCATCTCTTCATTGATTTTAAAGCCGCATACGATAATCTAGCCATATGCGTCATGATCTTGAACACGTTGTACTGTACGGCGTACGATCTGTAAGAAGGGAGACCCCAAAAAGACTTCTTTTTTTTCGCGAGTACAACAAGACCTCAAATTAGATCTTGTTGTAACGAACGAAATCTGATGCACGAAGAATTTGGAACAAAAGAACCCAAAATCACGCAACAAAAACAAACCCGCTCCGACTGACCACAGTGCGACTGCCATCTGGTGTACAACGCCTCCCGGGGACCAGTTGCTGCCAGTGCTGGGACCCACAAATCATTGAAAGTCAAAAACAACGATGCCGAACCAAACACCACCGCGGCTGCCAATTTCTTAGCGTCCCGGTGGTTTCATTTTTGCACGCTGGGTTTGTCAGCGCGGCGGCTTGTTTCCGGCGGTGACGCGCGAATATGACGTTCCGGAATGATGCCCCCAAACAGGCGGTTCGGTTCGGACGCCGACGGTCAATACGTTTGCCAATGGTGCATGAAAGCACCCAAGCAAAAAAGGCAACAAAAACTTACCGGACTTCCGCGGGCGAAAAGCAGGGAGGGAACGGCAGTGCAGGAAAACAACACTACATCACACGTGATGATCGGTTTTGGGGCGGTTTGGAGCGATCGCTGATTAGGGTGATTGGAGATTGTTTGCGGAGGGAATTGTTTTGTTTCTGTGGCACCCCCTGGAATGTGATATTCAATTAGCTTCGGGAATCGAAATTATGCGTTTGCGGGAATGGCATGGAAAGAAAGCTCGACTCGGGTCCGACCTCGAATGTGTGGAAGGACAATGGAGGAGCCGCTACAATGACGAGCTCTATGAGCTGTACGGTGATCTTACCATCGTGCATCGAATTAGGCTCGCCAGGCTCCGGTGGGCTGGTCATGTCATGAGAATGGCACCGGACGACCCAGCCCGTAAAGTCCTTTTAGGCCGTCCACATGGACAGAGGAGGCGTGGTAGGCCCAAACTGAGATGGAGTGATGGCGTAGATGCGTCCGCCAGAACGGCCGGGATAATGGATTGGCAGACGACGGCGCTAGACCGTGAGCGGTATCGAGGATTGTTGCAGCAGGCCAAGACCGCGAAGCGGTTGTAGCGCCTGATAAGTAAGTAAGTAAATAGTTGGTTTTATTATAACGTAATGGATGGCAATGTCTTAAGCGTATGTAACAGGCTGTAAGTTATTGCTTCCACGATACGCGTGTGTATACTCTTCTTCTTTCTTGGCCTAACAACCTCTTAAGGTCATGCCTGCCATTTCTGGCTTACTAGACTAATTGATACCGCATAGTTGGTTAGTCAATCCTCACTATGGGGGAACGGCCCAGATGAGACTTGAGCCCCGGTCCTGCCGTGTGAAGACCGGCGCCGCTGTCGCATCACCACCGGGCCGCCCCCGGCCGCGTGTGTATACGTTCGGAGTATTTATGCAAAGGAATTGGTCGTGTCACGTCTGTATGTTTCTAAATCAAAGGTAGCACCATTGTCTAAGAAACATTCAATAGCAAGACTTGAATTGTGTGCAACACATCTACTAAGCAAACTACTGGTTAAGATACGAAAATCAATCGACTTGGAGATACAGACATACTGCTGGACCGACTCCACTACTGTTCTACATTGGTTAAAATCCGCCCCGATTCGATCGCGGCTAATCCACCTTTGTGGCTAATCGAGTGTCACAAATTCAAGGTACAACTCAGGGTTTTGAATGGCATCACGTACCTGGCATCCAGAATCCAGCTGATGCAGTATCAAGGGGAAGATTTCCGGTAGAACTGATCAATGATACATTGTGGTGGAACGGACCGGATTGGCTCGCAATGAACGAAACAACCTGGCCAACCGATGTATTGACCAAACCCAAAGAGACTGAATTGTATGAAGAGGAGCGCAACACAAGTGTATTAACATGTACGACAGATGTGAAGCCATTCATAAATCGTGCTTGCGAAATGAGTGATACGTTTGATGAGCTGAAACGTATAATGTTGGAAACTTTATAGGGCTCCCAACGATCTGTCAGTTGGAGAGCATAAATGAGCACGAGTAGGAGGAGAAATGAACACGGAATGAACAAGGAAGGAACATCGGAAAAAGGGAGGTTGCGTCTACCCGACGGAAAAAAGCCGAAGTTAGTTACTAACTGAAGTTGAAACCGAAAGCTGTAAGCTGTAACTAACTTTTTGATTTTCGTAATAAACGATTTCTAAAAAATTCAATCGCGTTTCAACATATAATATCCTGTGTTTTGCGATTTCTTGAAGAAGTAAAGAGTGATATACCAAATGCAACAGGTACAGAAATCGATACGTTGAATAGAGCTGAGAGAGTAATACTACGGCTAGTGCAGAACGAGTTCTACGATGCAGAAATCACATCATTGAAGAAGGGGAGACCAGTTAGTCGTTCATCACCTTTGAGATGGTTGAATCCAATCTACGACAATGACAGCCTAATCCGAGTTGGAGGTCGGTTATCCAATGCCGACATAGATGTCGATCAAAAGCATCCTGTTTTAGTGCCAGGAAAACATCGTGTTGCCACGTTAATTGCTCAACACTATCACAAGAAACTATTGCATGGAGGAACCCAATTAATGATGAGCACTATTCAGCAGAAGTTTTGGATAGTAGGCGGTCGAAATGTAGTAAAGAGTACTATCCATAACTGTATACGATGCGCACGGTGCAAACCAAAACTACTGCAACAACCAATGGTGGATCTTCCTCTTCAACGAATCAGACAGGCGAGACCTTTTTCGATCAGTGGTGTAGAGTCTACACTGTAGACTATGCGGGTCCAATTATGATGAAGGGTGTTCATCGGCGTGCAGCATCTAGAAATGGTTACGTCTGTATATTCGTCTGTTTTGTAACTAAAGCTGTTCATATTGAGTTGGCGACAGATTTAACCTCTCTTACATTTTTAGCCGCCTTAAGACGTTTCTTTGCCAGGCGAGGAATGGTTGCTGAACTACATTCAGACAACGGCACAAACTTTAAGGGTGCGTGCAGCCATCTTCACGAAATCTACGAGCTACTCAATTCTGACGAACACCGAGAGACGATTGCGAGATGGTGCGCTGAACAAGGAATCAAATGGTCGTTCAATCCACCTGGTGCACCGCATTTCGGAGGTCTTTGGGAGGCTGCCGTAAAGTCTATGAAGTTCGAAGACATGTCGACACTGATATCAGAAATCGAAGCGTGTCTTAACTCCAGGCCTTTGGTGCCCGCAAGCAATGATCCAAACGATTTAGAAACGTTAACTCCCGGTCACTTTCTCGTTGGAACTAATTTACAGTGCGTGCCTCAAATCGATTTAACAGATGTTCCATCAAATAGACTAGATCATTGGCGACAAGTCCAACGATATTCACAATTGATATGGCGTCGATGGCATCAAGAATATTTGCATTCTTTACAAAAACGATCGAAATGGAATAGTTCAGTAAATGATATTATAGTAGGAAGATTAGTCATAGTTGTAGTGTGTTCGATTAACATGCCCATCACTAGATGATGACAAGGAACAATAACGTATCCGAATGGGTTATCATTACGGAACGATGAATCCGGGATTAGTCTGCCCGTCCCTACAGGAACGGATAAGCGGGCATTCATGGTCGGGCGATCGAGAGTAGAAGACAAGAGTCGGATACCACAACTGGCGACGAGGATTAAGAGTGAAATTGTGAATTTGAGTGATAAAGCGAAAAAAAAAGAAACAAAAAAGGGTAACAATAAATGTGCTGTGTATGTCTAAAACGTGTCTGTGTCCGAGTTTATGTCTAATGTTCATTCGCGGGAGAGCGAATGACCGGGAAACAAAGGGTTGCCGGAGAGCAAAACAAAAGAATGCCGGAGAGCAAACAAAGGAATGCCTTCATAACATAATCCATTAATTTGCCTGGAGCTTTCCTCTTCCTTTGAACCCGGCCTGTGTCCCTAATCGGTTCCTTGCTGACTTCTTCATGGGCTTTCCCTGTGTCTACTTCGTTGTCGTCCCGTTTGACGACTTTCTTTAAATGTGCAGCATTCCGTTTAAAACTTTTACCGGTGTCGGGATCCGCTACAGTTACTCTCGATCCCTTTCCGATCGGAATCGTTTTGATCTATATTCTTTATGCTCCTCTCGCCTTTTCTGAGCTGAACGACATCGTGATCCAAAATGATCGTCAACACAATAGAATGAGGAAACTTTTTAGGTCAATGGATCGAAGCTCTGTAAGGAGCGAGTGGGTGAGGTACAAAAGGAATTTTGACTTCATCATCTCAGCAACTGGGGAGAAGGATCGGACCAAGATACGGAACATTTTTTTGGCAAGAGCGGGACCAGACGTGCAAGAAATTTTCACGACATTACCAGGCGCAGATGTGGTAGAGAATACGAGCCAGGGCATTGACCCTTACCTCGTGGCCATTGCGAAGTTGGACGAGTTCTTCTGTCCGAAGCAACACGAGGTCTTCGAACGGAACCAGTTTTGGACATTGAAAATAGAGCAAGGGGAAACGATTGAACAATTCACTCTACGGTGCCGAAGCTGGGCTCAAAAATGTAGTTTTGGGAAAACTGAAGAGGAAGCACGAGCAAACAGCGTTATCGATAAAGTTATATTGTTCGCGCCGACCGAATTAAAGGAGCGTTTACTGCAGCAGAAGGCGATGAATTTAGAGCAAATGATTCAGATGAACGGTGCCGAAGCTGGGCTCAAAAATGTAGTTTTGGGAAAACTGAAGAGGAAGCACGAGCAAACAGCGTTATCGATAAAGTTATATTGTTCGCGCCGACCGAATTAAAGGAACGTTTACTGCAGCAGAAGGCGATGAATTTAGAAGAAATGATTCAGATGATAAGCTCATATGAATCGGTTAAGAGGCAGGTTATAGAAATTTCGGCTCCTGGTAGAGAGGAAGGGGGAAACTATACCCAGCCAAAGGAAGTAGTCAACCTTATAGCTCAAGGTAAAGGAGATTGTTCTCGCTGTGGTAAAAAGGATCACGCGTCGGGAGATTTGCAATGTCCGGCACGAAATAAGGAATGCTTCAAGTGCAGGAAGATTGGTCATTTTGGATCACGATGTCGTTCAGCTCAGAAAAGGCGAGAGGAGCATAAAGAATATAGATCAAAACGATTCCGATCGGAAAGGGATCGAGAGTAACTGTAGCGGATCCCGACACCGGTAAAAGTTTTAAACGGAATGCTGCACATTTAAAGAAAGTCGTCAAACGGGACGACAACGAAGTAGACACAGGGAAAGCCCATGAAGAAGTCAGCAAGGAACCGATTAGGGACACAGGCCGGGTTCAAAGGAAGAGGAAAGCTCCAGGCAAATTAATGGATTATGTTATGAAATAGCAACTGATAAAAGGAACTAAGGATGGTGCAAATAAGAAAAACAAACAGGATTGAAAATAAATAAAAAGGAGTGGTGTGGTGTGTTCGATTAACATGCCCATCACTAGATGATGACAAGGAACAATAACGTATCCGAATGGGTTATCATTACGGAACGATGAATCCGGGATTAGTCTGCCCGTCCCTACAGGAACGGATAAGCGGGCATTCATGGTCGGGCGATCGAGAGTAGAAGACAAGAGTCGGATACCACAATAGTTAAGGAGGATAACATTTCCATTTGTAAGTGGCCTTTAACTCGAATAACTCAAGTCCATCCAGGAACCGATAACGTTGTACGTTATCGTTACCTAGTAAAACTTAGGTTTCCCAATCGAAAGGAGGTCCAAAGACCAATTACAAAAATCGCCATTCTGCCTATAACCGATAATAACTAAAAAACATACGTTTTTGGTGGCCGAAATGTTTAGATATCCAACTGGGGTTTGGATTAATGTTAGTTGGGAATTGGGATAGTTTTGTAGAGATAGGTGAACTAACGGATAAATTGAATAGATGAATTTTAGTAGCAATAAAGAAGCGAACATGTACAGAGCTATCGAAACACCACCGTTAGCTGCACCGTCCGTAGCCGCCAAGACAGCATCAGGTGCTTCTCTGGTGTTAGATGGAGAGTTTAATTGCACCATAGCCGTAGGCAGTCAGACCAACCAAGCATCGATTTGTGTATGTGCAGCCGTTAACCACAGATTACTTGGTGTCGATCTTGTCGATTTATTCAACCTATGGTCAGTAAGAAGGCTAGCATCACATTATCTCTAAAAGAGAACGTAAGACCAGTATTTCAACCCAAAGAGGCAGTAAACCGTGAACTGGACCGGCTTGAAAGCTTAGGAATAATTTCGCCGGTTCTATATTCAGATTGGGCAGCTCCGGTAGTGGTAGTAAAAAAAAGCAAACGAGCAGCTTAGGTTGTGTGATGATTATTCGACCGGGTTGAACGATGCACTCCGCCTCTACGAGTATCCGTTACCGATCCCGGAAGATATATTTTCAAAACTGGCCAACTGTAGATATTTTAGCAAAATCGATCTAACAGATGCCTTCTTACAAGTCGAAATAGAGCCACGATATCGACCCTTGCTGACAATTAATACCCATCGAGGCCTCTACCATTACAATGCGCTGGTGCAAATATCTGGTGTTAGGAATGATCGTAATCGTCAGCTAGATCTCATCTTCGGGGACGACAACGAAGTAGACACAGGGAAAGCCCATGAAGAAGTCAGCAAGGAACCGATTAGGGACACAGGCCGGGTTCAAAGGAAGAGGAAAGCTCCAGGCAAATTAATGGATTATGTTATGAAATAGCAACTGATAAAAGGAACTAAGGATGGTGCAAATAAGAAAAACAAACAGGATTGAAAATAAATAAAATGGTTATCAGGTCGACACGGTATACACGGACTTCAAAGCGGCATTCGATCGTCTCCCTCATGATCTTTTACTTGCAAAATTAGAGCTCTGTGGGATTTCCCGATCCGTTGTTGACCTGCTATCCTCATTTTTAAAAGGAAGAACTGTGCGTGTTAAGTTAGGTCCTGTCCTTTCCGATTCTTTTTCTCCTGGTTCTGGTGTCCCTCAAGGTAGTGTGCTTAGCCCGTTACTGTTTGTGCTCTTCGTTAACGACCTCTACACTCTCCTCCCACCTGATGCCTTCCTGTGCTATGCGGACGACATCAAAATTTTCCTTCCCATTAAATCCCCTAACGACTGTGTCTCTCTCCAAAACTATCTCCTTGCTTTCACCTCATGGTGCTCGTCCAATTCTTATCTTCTCTGTCCAAATAAGTGTCAAATCATCTCCTTTTCCTGTTCCCTGAGTCCTTTGATGTTTAATTGTACCCTCTGTGGATCTCCGTTAATCCGTGTTGCGTGTGTTAAGGATCTGGGCATTCTGATCGACTCGAGACTCACGTTCTCGAATCACATTGATGACGTGATCTCCAGATCGAACAGAACACTAGGAATGTTGCGTCGATTAGCTTCTGATTTTCGTGACCTCGGGTGTTTGAAGGCACTGTACTGCTCCTTGGTGCGCTCAACATTGGATTATGCATCGGTGATTTGGAAGCCAACTAGCAGCACAGCTGTGTCGCGTGTGGAGAGGATCCAGAGGGCTTTCACGCGATTTGCCATTCGCAAAGTGTTCGGAGGTACTGGCTTGGATCTACCTTTATACCCGTCACGCTGTCAACTGCTGTGCCTGTTACCCTTGGAGACCCGCCGCATACATGCCCAGGCATGTTTCATCGCCTCCTTTCTCCTTCATTCCACTGATGATCCA
>KZ062853.1:2393-58459 GCA_002091835.1 Anopheles maculatus
CCTGCTGATACTGATCTGATCCACCACGAAACCTGTTGCTCGCGCTGACTTCTAATTGATTAAAATGTCTGTTCTAGCTATAAATCTTTCTACAGTTTTTCACCATAAATTAATCACTTTCGATGCATCCTGCACCCGTTCCGTGCAATCAAGCAGCACTAGTATGAAGATCTGAGTGAGTGTTGTGGAGTTGAGGTCCAGTGCAAGAGTGCCCCGATTGCGCAAACGATCTGTTGTCCGATGTACTGACCAAGGCACCTAACACTGCAGAGAGGGTCACCAGTTTTCCACCAGCATAGAAACACACACAGACCACGGGCATCTTGCCTCATCGCTCCGTTTCAATGACTCGCCAGCCGGCTCGGTGCAAATTATTGCTCTTATTTCGAGAAGGTCTCGTCTTTGCTACCTAACACACCGAAAAAAGGCTGGCGATCCGCAGCTTCGTACTGCGATCGTCGAGAACGTCGTCGTCGTCGTCGTCCGAAGAACCATTAAAGTGAATTATACGCTTCAAGTGGCTTCACAGCGCGAGTGCGTGTGTTTTCTAGTCTTTTTTTCTAGTCCCCGGCTCACTCGTCGCTTTCGTTGGGCTGGCGAGTAAGGGCCTCTTGGCGCAGAAGGACCGATCGATTAAACGGCATCGCAGCCGTGAGGAGAGTGTAGCGCAGCCAAACGAGATCAGCCGATCGTGCGATGGGCTTCGTCTTTCACCATCCTACCGGACCGGTGGATGATCTTCTTAAGAATGCCGATCGATGTACGCAACATCGTCGTCCACTTTCGGGGTGCTGCGAGGACGGCATTGATTTGCGCGAAGGTAACATTACCACACCGCCGAAGGACACGTCCTGTGTCCACGGTGTCGAAAGCGTATGAGTGGGATAATTGATTGTTCAAAGTAAAAGCAAACAGAAACCTATTCTTCACCGGCAGGGAGATTATTTTGCGTGCGAGAGCATTGTGACATGCGAGAGGACTTGCGATTATTTAAATTACCATCCATCTTCCTTCTTATGTTGCTTTGGTAAGGGTTTCGGTGTGGAAAATCCGCATCTTTCCGAAAATTAAGTGAACGGAACAACTTCATCTCGATAGCGGAGGATCGTGTGCGATCGCGAAACAGAAAACTTTAATCATCACCGATGTAGATCAAAGCCAATGTTCCATCACATGTACCGGGTCTGTGCTGTGTATGCCGACGTACACGGCTCACTGCCTGCCAAACCACAGCGTCTTTACGGGCTCGGGAAATAGAGCCGAAAATGGAGAAATAACACTGACTGGCGGCGAAACGGTACGCTATGCTTACCAATTTCTCTACCACATCTGATCGAAGAGAAAGTACAGCGCGTTAAAGTAAAACGCCCGTGGAAAAACCATCGAGTGGCGGATTCATCGCCATGCTTCCACCGAATGCAATTGAAAGCTGTTGTTGAGCCGATAGTTGACAACAGGAAAATTGTGGAAAAGCGGAAATTATCAACCGTTTGTGCTCGGTCCGGGTTTCGTTTGCTTCAAAAGACTGTTTGCGTCGGTTGTAAGCGACGAACCTGGGACCGCGTAACGTTTGTTTTCTTTTTATAGCATGCCTTATTTTGGCAAACAGAAATTGAGAAACAGTTTAAAGGACAGTATTAGGGGATGGTCGTGTATTGAGCGGGTTTGGCACGTTGCATAACGGCCGGGTAACAACGCATTGACTCATCTGTTTTCGATCGTGAACGATAATGTGTTGCTGCTTCTGATTAAATGGAGTTGCAAGATTGCTTTTGGGGAGGTTTGTTTTGTAACTTGTTGCAACGATTGTTTTCTAGTTTTGTGAAGCAGTTATTTTTAGTGAAGAAATATTTTAACATGACAAGACCACGATCAGGAAATTCTTCCGTACGCAAGACTGACTGTTCAACATGTCTTTTAGTGCTTCAAATTTGTACTTCAAGTTTGTGGTTCAGTTCAGAGCATAATCCAAATTTATCGGTAAATTTAACCATTCCTCATAACTTAAAATTTATATAATATTCTCTTTTTTTTTCTCTCTCTCTCTCTCTCTCTCTCTCACTTCCAATCTACTAACGCTAACCCACTTTTAATCAACTCCAACGTAACAAACCTTCCTTTATTTATTTTACTTTTAACCGTTCCAAAACTGGCCGGAAATTGCTGACGGAAGTTCGGCAACGAGTCGTTTGTGTTTCAGTTGCTTTTTCTTTCGCTCGCTCGCAACAAAGCTCGCTTCAAGCAGCACACCTAACCGTGACGCAACGCATCGTCGTGGATCGTCTTCACGAACGACCTAGCCACCTAGCTTGAGCTGGAAACAAAAGAAGAAATATAAATATTAAAACGTAAAAAAAGTGTATAGTAAACATCTCAACCCGATGTCCAATGCACTGTGGGTACAGAGTGACGGGTGGCAATGTGGTCACCATAACTGGAGCTCATTAGAAGTCGATCATAAATATGTAGACGCATGTGACTGTGGCGTGGAGTGTTGTTTGTTTCGGTACAATATTGTGCTGCGGATTTTTCGTGAAAGTTGTTACGACATGAGACGGTTTTTTGTTCACTTCCACCTGAAACAGACTTTGACAAGAATAAATTAGATCCATTAATCAACACACCACTCAGAACGGTATTCCTTCATTCAGCGACAGAACCTTCATTCAGCTGGCACGGTTGGGTGTGGCTGTGATGTGTGTCGTGTCCGGGGGACTATACACAGAACGACATTCTTTGAGCACATTTTTCAACCTGCCACGCTTGCTCGAGTGTTGTTGGAAGGTTTAGCTGTTTGCACTCGGAATGTGGCGAGATATTGTTTGTTCTGGAGTTTGCTAGAATGTTGTGAGTGTGACGCACACCGGCCACCAACACACTTGACTATTATCACTACTATCGAAAGACACAAATCCCACCGTTTAGTGTTACTATAAGTGAAACGGCCGAACCAAGCAGTCCCCCCTGTGCGCTCTGTACTTCTCTCCCACAGCCCGCTTACCGGTGGCCGAATTCTTCAGCAAAGTTTCCCGCCCAACTAGCGTGAAACTAATCGTTGCACTGTTTTTCTTCTCTCTGCTCGTTTCCACTATCGTACAAACACTCCAAAGCGATCTCCGATGCAATGCAATCGCGGCATGCATTCGCTTGCATAACTGTGCGGCAAGTGTGTTGCTAGTGTGCAGAACTAGCCGTGGCATATTTTGCCTCCCTCTCTGGTTAGTATTTGCTACCACCCCCCCTCTGTTCGGCTTCAAGCTGACCCCAGTGTGCGTACAGTGTGTATGGAACAGGTGCGTATCGTTCCTCATCACCACCGCGACCCTTTCAGCTGGCCAAGGCTGGCGAATATTTATGCGTTTGCACTGGCTGGCTGGTAGTAACAGTGGATAGTAACAGCAGACAAAAAAAAAGGTAACGCACCACCACCTTAGGACCGTGTCTAACGCAATGACTGATGACCGATATGCCCGTTTGTTTAAAGCAAGCGCATTTTTACATCACCTCGTGGCCCTTTTTTGAGCAAAGCACCAACACCAACACACGGACACACACACACACGCACACCAGAAAGCTGGTGGATTCATCAACACCAATCCGACGACCTTCTTTGCCGTGGAAGGAATTGTTTTGCGCACTCGTGCGGCTCGCGTGCCTACCATTGTGCCCTTATTGGTATCGGTATCGTATCGATGTGTTTTGCTGTAAGGAACTGCTGCTTCGAGTAGTGTAAGATGTTCGAGATTGTTGGGAGGGTAACTGGAAAGTGTATAGCTAAACTGATCACTGCAAGGATCATTATGGAGTTGTGATCACTAGGAAATTGTGTTGTTTTAATATTGCCAAACACTTTTTTGCTTGCCAAAATAAGGTCTCCATTTTGTGACACAGTCAAAAAGAAACCAAATGATATAAATTATCAATAAAATGTTGTTAACTAAGCCTCTTACTATTAAAAATGTTAGAGGCAAATCAGATTATATTTATGCAGCGTGTCTTTCTTAATTACCATGTAGAATTAAGCCATAAAACACGAGTATATCAATAAGTTTTCATGCAACAAGTCACCCAATAAATGTTCGCAAGAGGAGAGCTTTTTTGCGAGAGGATTCTTCGTAACATTGCAAACACATTTGACGAATCTGAATTATAATGACTTAAGAATATCTGCATCGGTACATCCTCCAATTGACCTAGGCACTTTAGCTGGAAATAGACCCTAAAATAGTTTGAAAATAGTTTAAGGACACCCACTCCCCTGTGGGACACCGGAGATGCACGAAATACTGCGAGACAAATTATTCTTCAGCTTTACACGGTATGAGCGTTGGGTCAGGTAGGAGCGTATCCATCTCACAGCCATGTAAGAAACTCCAAGCTTTCCAAGCAGCTTCGCGAGGAGTCTGTCGTGAGAAACCGAGTCGAAAGCAGCCATCAAATCTGTATAGATTGTCGATTACGTTACCGGATCCATACGATCTAGCAACCATCTGATGACCCGAGATTATCACCAACTTGGCACCAAGATTGTTTAACGTAAAGTTGCTAAACTGTTACGTATGGGATTATGATTAGTCCCAATTAGTCAACAAGCCGTAAATTAGTGACGCTGAAAGTCAATGTTGAGAACAAATTCGATCGGACACCTGCCCAAAATTTTGCGTACAGTTACATTAACTTAAATTTAACGCTGCACTAATGAGTTATTGAAATCGCTTTGCATTTAATTGTGTTTGTCCTGCAAAAGCCTTGTTTTGTGCAAAATGGTTCAAGAGTCAGCGCCTTAATAGATGATGAAAAAGATGCGAAGCTTTTTTCTGTTGAGTATTAATGACTTTATAGAAGTCATATTTTCTCTATTTGAGCACAATTACTTCTCATAGCTGGTAGACGTTTTGTTTGTTTGACTTTCTTCATTCACATTCATCTCTTCTGGTCCTCTTTGAAGGATTTCTTATTAACCTGTCAATGCTATTAGACTGTCCCGATTGTACTCACAGTTGCATAGTATTGAATTTGATTTTAATGATTAATATAATAATAGAAACATAAAAATAAATATTTTTACGATGTCTTTTAGTCAGAGGATTGGTACAATTAAAATATTAGTTTGTTCTTCTTTGATTTGAATAACTCCAAAAATATATCCTCAAGTCCTCCGTCTACATTATAGTTCCAATTGAAGAGTTATTTGAGCATAGTTTAATTTAAATTAATTTGGCATAAGTGCCTTTAAAAATTAGATTTATAAATTACACATAATCTGTTAACATACATAATGTAAATAGTAAAACACTTGACTTCTTTTCCACTTTTATTAGAATTTAATTTAAAAAATCTCATGCGTATACTGTTGCATTGACAAAACATTTGATTAATTTAAACCATGTTTAAGATGTGAGGATAAAAATGGACAGTACTATCTGAATTCTGTCAATACTAATAAACTTTTTATTCTTTATTTTCGTTTCAGATGTTCCATCCACCTATCGATCGACGATCTCTACTGGCGAATATATAAGTGTTCTATAAACAAAACCATCATCACAGTGTCCACAGTGAGTGACCGCTTTGGTAAAGAATGCCTTGTGTAGTGCGTGTGCGCTGAAGTACCCACATCTGTGTCTATCCGTGTTGGAAACCGAAAGTGATCCTAGCGTAAGAAAGTGTTCGCGTGCTTGTGCTTAGGCGTGTTTGTGCGTGTGTGTGTGTGTTCACTCAAAATTATCACCATACTGCCACCCACCGGTGATAGATGCGAAAGCAGGTGTCGTACCATCACCCAGACAACCCCGGTGCAACGTTGGCAACGTTGGTACAGCGCAATGGGTGACTTTCGCGGGACGACCGCGCGACCACTCGTCCTGCTGCTGGTGCTTGTCGTGTGCGGCAGGACGGGTATCGGTCCCGTAGGTGCAACACCCTCCGACGAGCCGCATCTCACGTCCCCATCCACCGCTGGCCCCCCGGTAAAAGACACCGTGCCGGAGCTGTCGGTGAAATCGTATGGCAGTGGCAAAACCACCAAACCGACGCCGACGGCAATCCCGGAGCCAGAGCTTTCCACCCAGCTCGATTCGGTACAGCGCAGTAGTAGCTCGGGTGCAGCTCATTTAAATGGTGAGTGAGTGAATTATTATTAGCATTAGGGTATTAATTAAAACGTAGTTCACGGTGGTCGCATTCTTTAACGTTGTGCCTCCATTTTGCAAGCCCGTCCGAAGCTGGTGAGCACGGCGAAACTGAAGGGAATTGGGGTATTCCTGACGAGTTGGAAACGGGCAAAAACTGTACACGGTTGCAGCTTGGATTTTTTTTCTTGGCCAAGCACCTCCGTATGCTCTCTATGGAACGATGCTTTTTGATGCTACGATCCTCTCGATGCCGACAGGGTCTAAAAACACTAAGCCGCAGTTCGTTTGGCTGAATGTGTCGTAAAATTTGAATGTGACCTGCTTTTGTGGGTCTGATGTCTGATGCTGGTGGTTACAAGGAAAGGAAAAAATACCCCCAACAGTCGTAATGGTTGCTTTGGGAAAGACTCGAGCAGCAAAGTCTCGCGTGTACGATTTTAGGTCGATTTCGAGAGATCTGTCACATATACACGAGATTCGAAAGTGCATGGTCTCGTTCTCTTTGCTAAGCTTTCGATGGAAAGTTGTATGTTTGTGTACAATGAAGGATGAGTAGGATTTGTGAAAATAAACTTAAGCTTAATTTTGTATCCACTTGCTTAAGGTGGACTTCTAGCTGTTTTGGTAGAGAGAAAATCGAGAACTAATGGTCTAGTGTACAGTCTACATTCAATATGAGTAGAATTAGAAGCTTTTATCTTTGAGTCTCGTTTTATTTGCGCGTTTATACTCAAACTTGGTGGATCGTGGGTCTTTGTGGTTTTAGTTTCATTAATGTGATTAACAAAGCTTTTAATATTTAATGATATTGTAGTTTATAGAGCTTTGATGGACACATGTCAGGAAGCTTTTAAGTAGTATTTACCACACATCAAAGTAGACCTTAGAGAGCGTATATCGAAGAGCGTAAAGCTGTTTGTTTCAACCATTCCAAGCCATAAATTAAAAGTTTATTAACCTTCCGATGTAATAAGCAAGAAAGGGTCCCCGTTTCTTGATGACTTGATCATCAAATTAAGCTCTATAAACATCAAATTTATCCTCACAGATAAGCAACAATGAAACCATGTTTCTCCGCTATCTCTTCCATTCGAGCCTTCTGCCCCTCGGATCGTGGACATTAAAACCAGATCAACGATCGACGACAAGGGGCTGGAAATGACACAACAGCCCGCAGGCTCCGGATCCAATTCATTCGGATCGCGATATAACGGGATAGATCGTCCATTACCATCGCAAGCGCGAACGACCTTCTCCACCGGGTGACTAGAACCCAGCGTGCCCAGAGAACGGATCGCGTATGGACAGTATGGGCTCTTCTTTAGTGCCTCAGGCGCAACCATTTCACACGTACTCTTAAGCAGAGTACGATCTTCGATCTCTCTGTCTCCCTTTTATTCATTTGCTTTTGTTGAGCTCCATCGTCATCGAATCGTCGCCATCGTCCACGATAGGATCGGCAATAAGTCAATGTGCCCTGGCCGAGGGTACCGTTCGCTTCGAACGGTTCTTCCCTCACCCGTGATCACCCGCGACGCACAGTAACGCAATCCCCTTAGAGGGAACACATTTTACTAAATTGCTCTCGGTCCAGAGTCCTGGGAAATCCAACCAACCATCCAACCGACCGAGCGTGGCAGTAGAGGCAGAAGGGTTTCTTTTGCGCGCATTTTCTTTCCTCCCATTAGCTGCTCCGGTTAAGTGCGAGCTGTAGCTCTGAGACGCGGTTGAATGAACTGGTTCTTGTCATCGGTTTCCAATCATCGGATGGACAGATGGTTCGCTGGCACGATGAACGACGTGAGAACTTGGCTTTCCTTCTAAGGGACCGCCGTTTGGCTCCCCGCTCCCAGCTGGCAGGCTGGTCATTGCAAAATCATGCAATGAATCCGTTTTGTCAACCCGATATCATGCCACACGATACTGTGCCGGTTATGGCTGAGGCACCCGTGCAAGACGTCTGCCACGGGCGAAGAAATGCCGCAATATAAGTCATATCACGTTTTGCGGTATCGAATATCCGGTGCACTTTGCGACGGAGTGCATTCACCTTTTTGGCGTAGCATGATGATGAACTAGAAAAAAAAAAACAAAAAACGCAGTGCTGCACTACACTGCACGGATGCAATGAATTATGGTATTTTAAGTGCAGGTTAGTGCTTACTGTTGCGGTTTTTGGTTCCGATAGGAAATTACGCTTTAACGCTCCAGCGGATATGACCGAAACTGAACCGATTAACGTGTTTTCCTGTTAAACCCGCGTGGAATGGTTGGCACAAAATAGTAGAGTTTACTTATGTACGTTGAGATAGAATCATTAGGGATTGATTTTGCACTTGTGCCTGGTGTAAAGGTTCGTGTCTTACGTGATCATAGAAGTCTTTTATTCTTGACACCGCGTTTTAATGGTATTTTGTGTGTTTTTGTAGTGCGTATCGGTTACTTTCAACAAATAATAAGAAATTTTGATGCTTTATATGCTGATTCGATTTATTTTTATGCTATATTGATTGCAATGGAGCGTTAGGGAAACTTTCTTGTTTTTGGGATATCTATAAAATGTACTTTATTATACTTATTTCTTTTTCAATTTATGATCTACATTTTATTGGTGGACATTTTTCAAATTGACAACACTTGACAATTTTGTTCTAAAAGTTCTAAAGTATAAAAATTAATAATACGAACATTTGACGTAAGAGAATATAACTGTAATAGCTTTTAATTACTATTAATTAACTTAACTTTATGTGTTTGAAAAAAAGGGGTTTAAATTAAACTACACGATAACAGATCTTGCATTTTAGTAAGGATCAAATCTCATTTGGACCAAACCCCAGTAGTGAGGACCGACTATTCAACTACGTGGTATCAATAAGTCTTATAAGTCATTAGATGATCAGCAGGACCTAGCAGGTCATTAAGTCAACAAGAAGTAGATGCAAAGATCGTCAGATGTTGAAAATACATTTTATAAAACATTTGAGTTGATACATGGCAGAATCGAGTATCAAATCTCATTTGGAACTGGTTGCATACAATTTTTGACGAGTGTCATTCGTTTTCCTGTGAGTTATATATTTTTAAATGCAAGTAATTGATTTTTGATCGAGCGTATGACAACTTTGACAGTTGTCAGTAGAGCACAGCACATCTAGTGCGTCGTGTCAAAAACTGTGTGTGTATCCAGTCAAAACTAAAACGTAAAACCCTGTAATCAAGTCTAGCAAGCCAGTAATTGGTGGTAGGTACAAGACCTCTGTAGAGATTTGAGAACCAGAGAAGTAGAAGAAGTAGTTTGTATAGAAATGAACAAAAATTATAAAAAAACTTATGAATATTTTATTAAGCATACTAGAGATTCTTTGCTTAAACAACACTATCCATTGACTCTAGAAATCCGAGGCATACTAAATCGAACTTTTATTTAAAACTCCAAAATAGCAAAAACATTATTTTCTCATTTCGCTTTACTGTTGCTCTTGAACCACATACACCTTTTCCATGCAAATGCACTTGTCGGATTAGTTTGATTGTTCTTTACTTTTCCATTCCATTCAATACAACACGGCCCACCACCAACGCGAAGCACCACGGTTTAAATAATCTAATGAAGCTTCATGCGCCACGGTTACCCACCTGAACGGTTGACCTTCGCGCTCCTACCTTAGACACGAATCTAACGGCAGCAGCACAACCACTTCGATCGTAGTTCGAACCGGCGACGACATACGGCAAAACAAAAACAACACCCACATCGCTCCATCACTCCTGCTCTCTCTCTCTCTGTCTCTCTGTTTCTTTTAGTTGATTCTGATATTTCTGGCGCATTCGCTCACATTCGCACACTGTTCACAGCATGGAACACAAATAATCATAAACATTCATCGCAAACGTTGGAATATTTGCGTAGCACCGTTAGACCCACCTGAACCCCGGCCACTGGTTGTCCTTCGGATCTGTTTGTCGTCTGTTTGGGGTGAGTTTACCGCGCGCAAATCCCGCCGACCATCTGCGCTTCCACTTGGCAGGGAACATTTCCCACAGCAACCGGTTAGAACGAAGGCGCCAGCGGGAGCCGAGAACGGTTGCTTGTTCGCCCAACGCCACGGTCGTCCTACGCATTCCCTGTGCCGTGCGCGAAAGGTTCGTCGCTTTCACTTTCGTGCAAGTTTTTTTTTCCGAAATCCGACCGGCCCGAAACTTTCACCGAACGGGTTTTGGATTTCATGCTGTGCGTTTAATTAGCGTACCGCGTACCTTGCGCTGGAATGAGGAAGGGCCAAATTAATGCACACGGTGGTTATGTGGGTGGCCGTGTGGGTGGGTGTGCTTTATGTTTTTTTTTTGCCCGGTGTTCATTTTTTTCGGGACAGGAAAAAAAGCACAATCAATAATCGATTAAACGTTGATTGCGTGATGTTCGGTATGTTTGTTGTTGTGCACGAAACAGGCGGAAGGAAATTTAATTAGCTGAACAAAGTTTCCACAAAAATAGGAAAACACAATTAATCACACACCGGTTCGAGCGGCCCGGTTGGTTGAGCAAAAACCCTGTTTTTGGCGGAGTTTCGAACGCGGAGAAGCCAAAGTGTTAGCGATCGTAAGCGAAAAACAGTGAAACACTTTATGGAAGCGAAAATATTCCATCCAATGTGCGACAGTTGTCAAACAAAGTTGTGCCGTACGTTGGAATACATTATAATACCTGTTCCGTTGGCGCACCACGCACAAATACACCTTGCTAGCGACGGACGTACCACATGTGTTTGTGCGTGCGTGCGTGAGTGTGTGTGTGTATGCGCGGTATGCTTAGTTTTCGAAGCTTTCAAACGATCGTCTACCGCTCGCGGGGTTAGAACCGACACAAAACCTGTCAAGGACCGTGCGTTCCAGTTCCGTTGCGGTTAAGGCTGACCTGACCCGTCGGCTAAGGTGTGTGTAGACGGTCGTCGGCGTCGGTGTGCTGTACGAACATACTGTACTGTCTGGTAGCTTGCTAGTTTGATGAAGCACTAGCCAGCGATACATGAGGTTGGTTGGTTATGATATTGTTATGGCACACAACATCATTACTGGGGTTCCTTTCTTGGACAGCAAAACGATCCGTTGACAAATGAATGATACGAGTTTTAGGGATTTGTTGCTTGTTAATAAAGATATTTATTACTGTGGTGTGTGGTTGGATGATGTTTGGATTTCCTTCGGTAGATATGGAATTGTCACTAGCATTGTGATGCATTCTTTACAGACACACAAACAAATATTGGAGATATAAAATGGCAGCGTCATTTAAATTAATAATTTTTCATTTCTATTCAGATTGTTGTCTATTATCAAACTAAATAATTTGACATTTTATCGTCATCGTTTTGTTATTTTCTTGTCAAACATCAATGCTTTTCTTGTTAAATCAGGTTAGAAGAGCTTCTTCAATTACTGTACAAAGGTTTTAACTTTTAAATTCAGTAGATTTTCTTGCTCACTATCTTGAAGTTTGACGATCTATAACAGTGATGTCAAACTCTGACTTATCGTGTTACATGCAAGAAGGCCGTATGGAAAAAATATATGAAAAATAATGGTAAAATTAAAAGAGATTTTATAAAGCATTTTCTTTATTTAAAGTCGAGGAATTGAAACTGTATGCGAGATATTGGTTGGTCGACTTTCGTTTATTCTGGCAAAATAATCGGGCTGAATCTCACTGATAGCTTGTTCATTGTCGACTTTAGAGTAACAGTAGATTGCGGTTAATTGGTATAGACGTAGGACTTGTTGTAGGAAGTTGTTATTTTAGTAGTTATTTCGAGAATGATCCCAAACCTTATCTTCCAATACCTAAAGCCTATGATAGCATGGGTCAATTGGTTCATGTATCGATATCCTACTAGTCTCGTACCAGTTCTAGTGGGTGACGCGAAATCGACTATCGTTTGTGCCTTACCTAATATTTAAGCACAATGACGATTTTCTTGGTAGGTTTTGGGTACATATCAGATTCCACGAATTTGTTCGCAATATTTGCAACGAAGAATCCTTTCGGCAGGACTATTCTTGGAAGCATTAAATGGGCGAATTGCTACGAATGTTCCTCAAAAAGTACACTTATTTTGCGGGTCCAATCAACTGTCAGACTTACATGCAACATGCCTTATGGGAAAACCTACTAGAAATGTCTCAGTATTCGATTGTATTAACAGTCCTTTGCGAGTCATCATCTTTTCAGATACTGTTCAATGTAAGCTGCAATAATGGGATTTAAATAAAACAAAATATTAATCCTTTGCCCGCGTTCATTTCTAGATCTATTTACTCATTTTAAAGCCTTAAGAACCGTTTTACCTTTATTCTCTCACAATATTGTGAATCGACGTAGCAAGTAGTCAAATTGAAACGATAATTCTTCAATCCCGAAATCATTTTAACCACCAGGTTAAGCAGCAACCGTTTCCACCATGATTAGCCACCATGATTCTGCAATCGGTCACCGGCATCTAATGAGCACCCTTTTCGCAACACTGCGGAGCACAGTTGTCCGATCGGGCATAGTTGCCATCGGTAAACCCGTCTAATAGAGATACCCACAGCAAAGCAAGCAACTTGCGGCAAACAGCAATAGGGTTAATAGAGGTTTTCCCTCCACAGTCTCGCACCCGCGGAAGAGTCAGACTGGTCAGCAGAGTCAGATCAGCGAACTCTTCAGCGAACTGCCACAGATTGTATAATGATCCGGCATGCTGGGCTTTGAGGCTGGGTGGTCATTGCGAATCTAGTTACTCGTTCGGTGTTCGTTTTTCGTTTCAAATACTTCTGTGTTTCAATGTTAACGCGCCGTCGTTAGCGTTCGTACGATGACGTTGATTGTTGACGCTGATGATAGATCGAACCATCCCGAACCAGATCTGTGTGCCCTCAATTGCACAATTAGTTCCATCCCGTTTTGTGTTGTTGTTTTCTCTTTTGCATCCCCAGACTCCCAATGGACGTACCATTTTATGTTTTCCCGCTTTTGTTTCGTTTTCGTGGTGCAATGTCGTTCTCACCTAGTTGTGTGCTGAAGTGAAGCGTGCTTAATACACCGACGACGATCAGTGATTTTGCTTCCCTTTTTTGTTGTTGCGTTTCGCTTCATTCGAAATCCTCCTTTTTGTCGAAAGCTTTCTGTTAAGCTTTCGTTTTTGATGCAACAAGTACCGTGGAGCAGTAGAAGAACAACACAAAAAATGCAACCAAACAATCGGTCGTCAATCGGGGTACGAACGGCTAGATGTAATTCTTGGTGTTGCTCTTTATTTGTGGGATGGTTTTTTCGTTTTTATTTCTCGTCTTTTGCTTTGCTCCGCTGCACTGCACTCTAATCGTCCGGCCGACTACACAGACTGCACAGGCCGCACAAACAATTGGCAAACGGCCAATTAAGCGATGAACGTAGAATCGAAACACACAACTGGGAACTGGGTTTGCTGTTGTTTTGCTGGTGCGCTCGTTCTCGATCCGCCGGAGACAGTTACAAAACCTTTTTCGAATCGTTGAACGGACGATTGAGCTGCACCGGGCAAACAATTGTGCAGTTGCACAAACTGGAATTGGTTGGAGATGGTTTAAAGTGGAGCAATCCAGTACCGGTAGGCATCGGAAGAGAAACATTGGAGTGGAAATGTTGCACTATGGTGGCAAAAGTAGGTAGAATAAACAATAGTTTAATAAAATTATCCTTCAATTTTGAATTTTCATTCATGTTTCCTTATACAAATTTATTTGAAATAACTTAATAAAATTTGCAAAAGATTAATGCCTTTTAATGCTCGATGTACTGGCAATAACTTTAAAGCTATTTCTACTAATGAATAATTCAGGTCGTAGAACATAAATCTGGGGTACAAAGATTTCTCTCAACCAACGCAAAACGTCTCTCGAGGACAGCAATTCATTTCAAGAGTTTAAATTGAAGATCTTAGTGTTTATAACTAAGACTAGCATGCTGTCCTTATTGACTCTTAACGGAGTTTTTGTGAACATTTTAAAGATACTGGGTGTGGCCTAGAATTTTCAAGTCATCAGTCGCTTAGGAGGAATTTTCAATTATAGTTTCATATCAAATATATATTGGGACTATTTCTAGGAATACATTAACCATTTGGAAACCGAGTAAACGTACAGTGGAATTTTGCAATCGTTTAGGAGAGCAATCTGTCAACTTTGAAAATATCGATTGTTGGCGCGTTGGAATGTTGCAAAACTTGATCATTAATTCATTTTGTTCGAGATAGAATTTGATTCGATTTTCGGTTTATAAAGTTGTAAATTAAGCTTGAAAATATGGAAATTATGAGCAGTTAAACAGAAACAAGTAAACTCATCCTGGAGCGCTTGATAACCGATATTCCATTTTAACAGTTGGTTCACTAAGTTTATCACAACCTTGTACATGTTTTGCATAAACTTTTGCTATAACAAATGTGCTAAAACTTTAAGGAATTGTCTTTAAGGAAAAGACTATCGCCCTCGGTACGAATTTCGATCGCCGAGGTTCGATCGTTGCGGACACTCATTAGTCATTCACATTTCTTTGAACTGTGCTCATTGCAGTATTGTTTACTTATTCAATTGAATATAGCGATGTTAAATACTTATAAGCAGGGAAAATCAGTTTACATTATTTAACAAAATTTATCCGAACGATTAATTGTACTGGCCGAAATGAACTTAGTAAAGTTACTCTTACTACAAAGTAAAATGGTTTTTTGTTGAGGAAACCTTCAAAAGATATTCACCAAGAAGAACTTGTTGCGGCAAACAACGTCCTCGGAGATGGGTTATGTGGGATTCGTCGTTACACCTGACCTGACCTGATCTAAACCCTGCCGAAGCGCTGATGTGCGTAGTACTCCATGCAGGGACGAGCGAAGCAAAATTGCTCTTGAAGCTAACATAGTAACACTAGTAGCCAATTCTTTGGGGGTAACAAGCTACCTCAAAAACAAAAAGGAAATAGAAATAATAATGTTTAATTTAATTATGAATTTTAAGTGCTCGCTTCGACAGCCATGGCTTCCATAAAGCTATTTATAATTAGCTAAATCTTCTTCGCCAATAAAAACACCTTCCCATACATTGTGACGCTGGTTCCAAAAAGCCCAATTTGAATAATATTTCTCGTCCTTCTGTACAATTAAATATAATGTTCTTTAGCTGCCGGATTTAATTAGCGCACCAAAGTGTACTAACGCAACTCGATCTCATCCACTTTGGTGTCTCTCGGCACTGCACTGGCGGGTCGGCCAAATGAAGTTATAAACTTGTTCACACACATTAATCAAGATGCTCGGCAAATTGACTTCCTCGTTACCCGCGTGAGGAGTGCGGGGTTGTTTTGTCCAAAAAATCGATCACCGTGATTCCGTGTGATTTGTGACGGTAGCCGCTACGACCGGATCCGCATCCTAAAACACTCCGCTACATGCCTCCCGCGAAACGTGTGCCGATCGTGCGAAACCCCCCACACACACACACATACACTCGCACACAATGTGGAGTCTCTGAAACAAGTTTGGGGGCACGTTGATTAGGTTCGGGTCGACGTTACTCAACGCGGTGCAGACTGTTGTTGCCGCAGAGCATCCTCACCACCGTAACGGAAGAGAAGATATTGAACCGTGAATGTGACCTCGGCACGACACGGCACAACATTAATCTATATGTACCGCTGCGTGTTTTGAAGCGACGATGCATGAGCAAGACAGAAAAACAAAATTCACCCCACAGCGATCGTTCGATCGAACGGAATCAGTTTTTTGTTAAATCCACCCCATACATGCTCCATTCTGTAGAGTGTGTACGTACCACCATATGAGTGTTTGTGTGGCGTTGTGCAAGCAAATCGAATTCGCAAGTCAATGCCAAATGTGTGTGTAGGGTTGTTGATTTTTTTTACTTCTATTTAACCAGTCACGTTGATGGATCCTCGGCTGTCAGGTGAAGAAGACAGAGTACAGTCACTCAACATGATGTTGCCGTTTATTGTATGCATGATTTAACGGGGTTTTGTACGATGTGTGTGTGTATGCCCGCTGATGATATGTTCGGTAAGGTTCACGAACGGATTTTCGTGAGAACGGAACGGTCAATGTGACCCCGGCAACGATGATCGGCTCATCCCAGCCTATACACCTGATTCGTTGACGCACGCAGATATCTTTTTGGAGACGCATTAAATGGGGTGACTATTACGAAAACATAAAGCTGATGAGTACACTAACCGGGAAGTATATGCTGCGGATGGGGTATATTTATTTTCCTCCTTACTTACTTACTGCTTGAGTGTTGTTAGGGGAGAAAAAAAAAACACCCGGATGGAAAATGATGAGTTCTCGTTCTCCGACCAGACTACGGCAATGACTGACAACTGAATGGTGAACTGGCAGTAAGAATCTGCCTTCGCGCGAGTGGAAAATCCCAAATAATCTTCTACGAACGTTCTAAACTTAAGGCATGCGGGAAGAATGATAGGGATTGCAAATTGCTGGGTATAGTCAGGTTAAAATTGCCCATGGAACATCGGCTACGGGAAGTGGGATTTTTTAATTGATTTTTTTTTGAGCCATAATCTGCACACGAGCTAAGGACAAAGCTCTAAAACCATAAATTATACGCTATGTCTTTAAGTGTTTTTTTTACGATTAGAAACAAATTGAAGCATAAAAAGGCTGTATTTTTTAATGGTGTTTTAAAAGGGGAGTTTAGAGTATGTTTCTAATGGTAGAATTAAACAACAAGCTATTAGATTTGTTAGTAGTAGTTTAATGTTTAATAGGTTGCAATTTCTTTGATGGATTGTTCGATTTGAAAGATTAATATTGAGTTTCAATAATCCTTTTTTACTCCATTTGATCGTATGTGAAATATGTATTTGATTCTTTGGTGACAGGTTGTTTTGTAATAAGTCTCATTCTTGTTTTGTTCTTATTTTAAGCTTCATTTCTTTCTTTTTTTTTGCTACTTAGTATTTGATTGTCGGGGTATTATTGAATTCTCTCCTTGTATTGTATTTAGAGCTATTGTTACTACTTTTCTTCGATTGTTTTTATTTATTCAAATATTACGATTCGATGCCGAATTATCAGTACGTCTTACGCTGATATTGTAAAGTAACCATTTGACATTATCTCCTTGTGTTTTGACTGTTTCCTGGCATATTCGGTTTACTAATGTTGTGCATACTGTTTATTTTGCTTCCATAGTCTAATAGTGGCAATGGCTTATCCAAGTCATGTTCGGTTTTGTTTTATGTTTTGTTGATTATTTTAAGAATCTTTGTCGTTTGTTTCGTGATATTTCATGACGTACATCCCAACAAACATGTCCTATGCTTTTGAGTTTTTTTAACAACAACATTTCATTGAAGTTGGATCATAAGAATCTTCTTCTTCCTTGGCACTACAACCTCGTGAGGGCTTGACCTGCTATTGCTTGCTTTCTGTGACTTAGATTTGTACCTGTAGCTGGATAGTCAGTCCACCGGACCGCCCCGGATCATAAGAATATCAAGTCAAAAAAGTTTTTTTATGACTTTTTGACGGTATTAAACAATTTTGTTCATTTTAATAATCTTAGGAGCATCTTAAAGACGACTGCAAGACTATTAACGTTGAGACTACCGCTATTGTCTTAATGCAATAGCAGGAGGCACTTTCACGCGGCCGGGGCGGCCCGGTGGTGTATCCGATAGCGGCGCCGGTCTTCACACGAGAGGACCGGGGTTCGAATCCCGGCGGACCGCCTCCCCGTACGCAGGACTGACTATCCATCTATGGGTAAAAAACTAGTCATAGAAAGCTAGGAATAGCAGGCTAAGATCTACAGAGGTTGTGTAGTGCCAGAGCAGAGAGAGAGAGACTATCACGCTACAAGATGTATTTTTGTTATTTAAACCACATTAAAACAATACGACACATTGCAAAAATTACATGATTTTTTGTAAAAACGCTCAAAATGCATCAGTATGATCGTCCCAAATCACTGCTTAGAGGTTTTGTTTACAATTGTTTACGTTTTATGACAGTTCGTGTTGCTAAAGACTTTTTAGTGAACAGTAGTGTAGCCATAAAGCTAAATTGCTTTTGTCTGGTATCGTGTCCTGCGTTTTAAGGTTCCAGTTAAATTTTACTGATATCATTATGTATTTGAAGGCTCCAATTTCTTCTCAATTTTTATGTCAATTGCTCTGAAAGAAGAGCTGAATTTGTTATAGAGTTACATGAAAATCAAATGTAAATTTTTAATTTCTATACATTTGTAGCATTGCAATTGCTAGATCTGCTCATTTGCATCCATGTTCTTACTTCGCCTTCATTTAATTTTCCCATCTCAACATCATTCTGCTCTAGCAAAACCGATTTACTTACTTTACTGTTAGTTGCTGTTCTTTACCATTCTAGAAAAAAAACCCGCAAAACAACTCGTTGTACTCCATCCGGTAAAGTGCTTTTCTCCCACCCACATTCGTATCATTTCACTTCCGACTTTTCTACTAAAAACACGTAACGGGAATGGTTAAGTCATTACGGGGTTAGTTTCACCGCTAGCATCGATGCGTGCATCATTTGCCTAAATCTAGGATTTGTGTCTGTGTGTGTGTGTGTGTAATTAGACTTCACTTACCCGGTTTGCTCGAGCTCTGTAACGCAGTCGAAGCACCGCAAAATGAAAATTTAAATTAACCCAAAAGAAGGATGGAAAATCTGTTTTCCAGATCATGGAACCGCACGCAGACGTCATCGAGCTGCGATCGAAATTAATTGAACGCTTTCACCTGGCCGGTGTGCTCCACTCCAAAAAACGAGCTGGGAAACCGAAATCCTTACTTGATCGATCTCTCGTCAACGGTACCACCGGCCGACTGGGGATGATGGCTGACCGTAAAAACAGAAACATGCCAAATGAGCGAGCACCCGCTCGGTAATGAGCTGGTACTGGTATGAGCTCATTATCGAAGCCATTAAACAACCATCAGCGTGCTGGGGATAGTGGGGATACAGAGCAATGGGTTTTTGATATGAAAAAAATAGGAAGATGCGTTTGTTTAGATGTGATGGCGGGTGATTCAATGTTTTATTTCCGCATGGGAATGGTGGAAACTTAATGTTTTTGCTTTAAACTGTTACTGTAATAGATACGGTGGTTTGTAAGTTTGTGAACGCTTTGAGAGTGGTTAAGCAGTGCTGAAACTTATAGTATAAGGAATTTAATAACACCTAACGAGAATTCAACAGCGGTTTTATCTGTGAATAGCAATGTATCAGATTTAGAATTTGGGTTCGAGCTTAACCCTGAGCTAGATAGTTGTAAACGCAGTTCGATCGACTGTCGATCGGCACTCATATTACCCGAATGGCGAGCGTGCAACGTGAGTACTCAGCCCGTTGAAATACTATAAATAAAAGTTATTGTGTAATAAATGACTCTCATGAAATGAAATTGAACAGTAAAGGCATCAAATATCTAAATTAATACGCGAAAATTAACAACCAAAACTTCACCATGTATAACTTGTTATTGGAGTAGTTTAAATAAGCACAACTTCTAAATAGAGATGAGATTGAACGAGACTCCTTTTAAGTAATATTGGTACTTGGTAACATAGCTAAAAATATTACGCATTTCTTTTTTAACTCTCGAATAAGTCTAAGGTAAAATTGAAACAGCTAGCAAATGCTTTTTTGACCCATCCAACTATCCTAAATTCAAACGCTAAACGCAACCTTCACCTTAGTTGCATAAATTAAAACAAATTAAGTTATTACTGTTGAGCTCAAAGTTTAGCGTCAAACTCATTTACATAAAGCGTGCCAGATTGACAGCATAGTGCAGCAGATGGGGCGCGATGGTTGAAAAGTGGAAACCGGAACTAAATATAATCGCTTCATACATCTATACACATCCTCTCTTAATTAACCGAAACGCTTTAAGCTGGCGTGACATTTTAATCTCCTTTCTGTACAATCTTGATGGTGGGCGTGCCAAGGACATTTGCAGACTTATTATGGTACGTTTTTACTGTCTTAAGGAACTAATTAGATGAGCAAGCTTAAAGTCAAATATTGGTGATATGATGCTAAAGCAAAAATAATATTTCTGAAAGCTTTTAAAATTGTAATGAGGTTAATTTATTCGTTTTTGAAGTTTGGAATGTCCATTACAGTACTCTCGCTCAAAACGAGCAGGATAACTTTAACGTTGTGATAAGCTGTTTATCGGTAACGAGTCAAAATTAATCAAGTTCACTAATGTGCTTTGCAGATGCTGATGCACATGCACAACACGATTAAGCGTTACACTCGTAATGCAAATTGAACACTTTTAATGAGCACCCAGGCTCCGGCTCTAAGCACCAACAATTCTCGTCCGAAAACAACCAAACGGACGCGCGCAAAAAAAGGAACGCTAATAAGAAAAACAATTAAATAATGTCGAAGTGACGGCCAAGCAGATGCTGCAGCACCACAACACGTTCCGCGTAATTGGATTTAATTCTACCATTAAGCTTCAAAGCGAATGAACAGCTTTTTGTTTGTGTGCATCATCTTCTCGATCTTCTCGAACTGAACGCGGCAGAGCCTGACGTTGGTGGATGGTGGAGTAGTGCAACGTGCCACCATTAACCCTTTAACCTGTGCGAGTGCATCCCTCGATGATGCGCCTTGTGCAAGCCTACTTTACACTATAATTTACACGTTCTTCTCATTACACCAGCTTAAAGGAAGGTTTGCTTAAAGTTGTGTGTTTGCTCGTGACTAATCCGTAAAGCGTTTTGATAAACGCTCCGTCCCGGCTAATCACTCGTGCTCGTGGTTAGATCGTGAGATCTCGTGAGGCTCGAACCAACCTAACCTAACAAGCCGTCAGCCTGATATCGTCATCGAGAGGTTATTAATATAGAAATCCTTAATCACGATGACCGCATACATCCGAGGCCCGTATTTTGTTATCGTGCGGAATAAATCTTCCCTGCTTGCGGTGAGCGAACGCACGAAGGTGCTACGGCGAAGATAGATCGCTGTGACATTGAACTTTCCGTCCGGTTGTTCCCTAACGCTCTGGCTGAGGGCGCGTGCAATTGAACTGTTGGCTGATCGAGACGAAAACCCGTACTGTTTTTGCTTCCTGCGATGATTGCATTTGTCGTGATTCCATTGTTAACGGGAAGGGAAGTCATGTGGGTAAAACATTAGAATGCAGGCAAAAACCAGCACAGAACGGAATCCGATGATCTCATACTGTGAGCAATGAAGAATTACTACCGATCGATCGGGTGATCTACTGTGGTTTGGATTTATAGCACAGTAGAAACATTTATAGCACAGTTATTTGGGAAGACTCGTTTCTTCAGGTTGATCAAAAATTTGCCGCCCAAATCAGCCCCCATTTGGTAAAGTGATTTAATGTGACTCCATGCCGACCGGTGGCGCTATGATCGATTCAGTAATCGATCATACAGCTTAAAGGTGCATGATTTATGCATTCACCCACCGCCTTCTACATCCTAACTCGATCATTAATCTTTCGGTCGGTTCTGTGGTCTCGGACCTCGGAGTGAGTGATCGCTGACTGGCCGGTGTAGTACCGGTGTGTTCGTGTGCTAAATGAACGAAAGATTATAGTGAAAGAAAACATGAAAAGCAATCCATAAACTATATTCCTACGGGTGGGAATTGGACGGAAGGTACGGGATGGAAGGAGCGTGAGAAAATTTCTATCAAAACGCCGTTGCGGATTAGTGGTGTTTAAGGTGTGTTTCAGGAGGAATGAATGTAAATAGGGGATTTGATGTGTGGCTTATGGGTATCTATTGACGGCAACATGTTTTACTACGTGTATGCAACTGGGTTGTTGGTTGTACAACATTAATTTTAAATGTTCCGAATGATATCGACATTGAATTGAAATGCACATGAAAACTGTCGGGAAATAAACAAGAATTTAGATTTATTAGATTCTCAACGTTTTAATAATTGATTAGGTCGATGTACACGATACGATTCTAACGCGAATATTCACTGACTGCGAATCTTTGCTTCAGTGTATTGGTGCATTCGAGCAGATTCGGCGAATCTTTTCGAGCAAAAAAGATTATCCGATTTTGGCGGACAACACGAATCTTTTGTGCGAATCTTTGACAACATTCAAGGCCTACTTTTCTTTTTTCTTCTTGGCGATTCTTGGTTGGCGAATCTCACCAATACCACCACAAAAAAGAATCGCTTGCTGTGTTAAAAAGAATCGCGTGCATTATTGCGTTTACACGGCACGAATCTTTTCATGAATTTTTTGATATCATCTTTGCTTTTCTGGTACCTGAAGAAAGACATCAGTACATCCCGCTCAAAGAAAAAAGAGAAGTAGGCCTTGAATGTTGTCAAAGATTCGCACAAAATCTTTTTTGCTCGAAAAGATTCGCCGAATCTGCTCGAATGCACCAATACACTGAAGCAAAGATTCGCAGTCAGTGAATATTCGCGTTAGAATCGTATCGTGTACATCGACCTATTTAGTTATTTTCTACACGATTTTTAATCTTCTTCTTATCTGGCACTACAACCTCTATAGGTCTTGGCCTGCTATTTCTAGCTTTCTATGACTTGTGTTTTACCCGTAGTAGAATAGTCAGTTCTGCGTACGGGGAGGCGGTCCGCCGGGATTCGAACCCCGGTCCTGCCGTGTGAAGACCGGCGCCGCTATCGGATATACCACCGGGCCGCCCCACGATTTTTAATACCAATAATTAATCTAAACTACATGAAAACATGACCAACTATATGTAAAAGACGAATTATGTTCGTGATTCCATTAATTTGGTTCAGATGTTTACCCGGAACATCGCTATAATTTTAATTGTTAAATACCCAAAAAACCTGTGTAGAATAAACAATCTCCAGTTGTAGTTCCTTCGGTGTAGCACGGCTTAGACGATTTCTATCACATGAGTGCTAGCCTGAAGTTCTGTTAATTGATTCTTATTATATATATTTAGAACAGTTTTATAGTTTACAGTTTATTGTAAATTTACGTTCTACCAATCTATTAATTGATCTTTAAGATGACGCATATTTCGGGCAGATTTGAGCTGCCGTATATAAGACCATGCTTTATTAAATATCCTGCCTAGATCCAATTATTGAATACAAGACACAAACTCAAAACAGAGTTATAATTCTCTTGAACAATAAAGAATATAATCGATACAACTCTTAATTCGTGCATTCCTACAGCATAGCTGGAACTCGGCGGAGCTTTCAAAATCTAGCCGATCCATATCCCAATACACAAGACTGACCATCCGGCTATGAGCAATATAAAGACAAGTCTATGTGAGAAATGGCAGGGCAAGATCTCTTGAGGTTGTAGATAGTTAATTACTTTATGGCGTAAGCAAAACCAGCACGAAATATTTAAAGTTAAATAACTTGCTTTATACAATAAAATTTGAAGTAAACGCCAGAGGCTAAAGTGACACTTGTCTTGATACGACATGACAGAGGATTGAATCCTTTTCGGACCAATTTACCTGAGGACATGGACGAGTACTAACTTTACAACTAAGTAGTAGCAACAGGTTTAGTAAGTCATTATATCTAGCTCACGATCGTCAAGCCAAAGAGAAGATGAAGTAGCTTTTTAGATATTTAGTTTATAGGAATAGCATACATTAGAGCAACGATGGCGAAAACTTGACGTTAAAGCTATACTGATGGTCGTTTCCAATTTTTAGGGATTACTTCGTATTTGTTTCTTTAACAACATGGTTATGAATAATGTGAATAGAAACATTAAACATGCTCAACATTTACCTTCTGTCCTATGTTTTGCCTTATTGAACGTCCTTAAACAATCAATTTAATATATCAGCAACACGCTCTAACAAGCAGTAGCGAGAAAGAAAAATTAGCATCATATTTAAAATAGACCGAAGACGCTCCACTCTTCGCCTTCTCAGAATTTGTCCATTTCCACATCTCCAAACACACCCCCAATCCGATGATGATCCACCAAGATGGAAAACCCTGACGCCCCGCATTCCCATGACCTTCGCATTTTCTATCGCCCATCTAGCGCCTACGGTACGCCTTCCAAGTACCCGTAGCTAACGACCGCTCCACAGCACGCCACCTCGATCTACCACGGTTCATAATGCAGGAACGATCGCGCGCGCGCGCTCGCAACCAGCAATAAATCTTTTTTCCGGTGACAAAATGCCGCTTGTCAGAATGTTGTCTCCCGCCTGTGGTTGTTGTGCCGTTGTTGGGGGTGTAATTATTTCCAGCCCGGGTGAGATCGTGGGATCATAAAGTAGCCGACGTTTAACAGCACTTGACAGTACGGTTCGGCTCGGCAAAAGCGGCAGCAAACCACCGGTACGACGCTGACTGGGTGACATATCAACGAGGTCAAAATTATAGTGTGTTCCTTAGGTCGAGCGGTTGTTGTGTCGCTTCACGGCTTCCCACAAGTGCATTTCCGTCTGGTTTTGTTAAACGGTGCGATCGTACGACGCATGTGACGGTGATTTGTGAGGAAGCGACGACAAAAAAAAACACAATGAAGCTGATGTTTTGCGAAGTGTTTATTTTATCATTAAGCAGCGGGAATAAATTAGAATGAGGGAGGAAATGAAATGGTTGTTTTTTTAATCGCTTTACCACAGCACAGTTTTAGCGTTGTGTTGCTGACAGGTAGAATAAAATGATACATCAGAATTTTAGTAGCCGATTACTGCAAACACCTAATCATGTTTGGAAATAAATCTTGCTTAATGCGAGCTGTTTGCACTCGGTGTCCTCAGTTTAAATTGTTGGATTATTGGCGATGACCGATCGCGCGCGCGCGCTCGCAACCAGCAATAAATCTTTTTTCCGGTGACAAAATGCCGCTTGTCAGAATGTTGTCTCCCGCCTGTGGTTGTTGTGCCGTTGTTGGGGGTGTAATTATTTCCAGCCCGGGTGAGATCGTGGGATCATAAAGTAGCCGACGTTTAACAGCACTTGACAGTACGGTTCGGCTCGGCAAAAGCGGCAGCAAACCACCGGTACGACGCTGACTGGGTGACATATCAACGAGGTCAAAATTATAGTGTGTTCCTTAGGTCGAGCGGTTGTTGTGTCGCTTCACGGCTTCCCACAAGTGCATTTCCGTCTGGTTTTGTTAAACGGTGCGATCGTACGACGCATGTGACGGTGATTTGTGAGGAAGCGACGACAAAAAAAAACACAATGAAGCTGATGTTTTGCGAAGTGTTTATTTTATCATTAAGCAGCGGGAATAAATTAGAATGAGGGAGGAAATGAAATGGTTGTTTTTTTAATCGCTTTACCACAGCACAGTTTTAGCGTTGTGTTGCTGACAGGTAGAATAAAATGATACATCAGAATTTTAGTAGCCGATTACTGCAAACACCTAATCATGTTTGGAAATAAATCTTGCTTAATGCGAGCTGTTTGCACTCGGTGTCCTCAGTTTAAATTGTTGGATTATTGGCGATGACGGGAGGCTTTAGATTTTTTTTGATAAATATCTAAATCTTGAATGGCTTTTATTGTTTTCAAGACATCGTTATTTTTTGGTCAAATTTATAGCCTTACCAACAGTTATATTTCTTCTTGGTATAAAGACTAACTTAGTTATAGTTATCCCCAGTATTACCAAGCGAAAGCCTTGATTCTGCCACTGAAACCGTCTCACAGACTCTTGGTCCTGCATGCCCAACGACGACCTTAACTTTAGTTCTGAAATATTGCATCAAGACCAAATATTGAAGTTTGAAGTTCGGGGCTTGAATTTGGGGCAGTGATTAATTACGATTATGGGATGGAGGCTGAAATCGATCCAACGTAGAGTCCAATTTGGTCCAATTGTTGGTCCAATTTTTGTCATCTAGCACACGCTGCCTTTTATTTGGGATCAGAACCTTAGGAAGTAGGAGACGTAACTGACAGGCTCTGTCCTATGAAATAGCATCTAAAAGATTCAACAATTTTAATCCAGAATCGCTTTCCATGTACCCTGAGTTTTGACATTCATTTAGATTTTTCAGTCCTCGATCGACAATCTGTTAAGTTTAAAAATGGTTATTAGGGATACATAAAACTGTATATTATGGCTTGAACGTTATTAAGAAGAAGGTATATCAGTTGTGATTTGTTGTCTTATATTAATCACAAAATCTAGCTTTATGTAACCGATTCATCTCAACCAGTCTTCCAGTGGACCCACCATTTTGATTATTCTAATTGTCGCATTTTAAAATCAGCCGAAGATTATATTTTCATATGTTTCATCCTCGTTACAACGATCATTTCCAGCACGGAACGATGAAATCACACCAAGGCGTTCACCCTAGTGCTCGTTGACGCTTTTGTCGCACGGGCGTAACAATCGACCCGTTTGCATACATCATGCGCACATGTGTACATACATCAGTTAGCATAAAAGATATGACCACACCGATCCCCAACAATGGTCTGTACATCCCTTCTCAAGCCTCTGTCCCTCTCTAGGCTCACCTTGTTCGATGGACGCGTGCTCGCGCGTGTTGAAAACTTGCCAGCAAGAACCCATCCCGGTCCGATGTTCGAAAATCAAACCATACCCGATCGACGATCGCTAATCAAAATTCAAACACAATCCACTGCCGGCGAGCTCATCCCGTCCAATTATAATAGGTATAACTATAAAGAAAATTATAATACTAATCAAAATTCAAACACAATCCACTGCCGGCGAGCTCATCCCGCACACGCCACAACCACTGTTCGGAACAATGCCCTCAAGCTGGCTGGGATTGGGGCGGTTAGGGGTGTGTATGTGATGCATCCATCGAAGCGATCGACAAAAACGGGGAAGGTTTGATAGCTTTTTTGTTGCTATTTGCCGCAACAACGTGACGAAAGAAAAGTCATAAAAAAGCAGTACCAGCTACCACCACCACAGTTGCAATGAAACTGCGCACGAGTTGCGATCGTTTTGGAAGCAGTTTGTTTTTTCGCTCTGTTAGATGACTTTACAAGAGGCATAAAAAATTGTGCACAATCTTCATCCTTTTTTTTGCGATCGCAAGCGCAAGTGCAGTCGCCGGTAACGCATGGACGGTTGCCTTACTTTCACTAAGCAGTTGGCAACCGATGGGCGAGATTATCCAAACAATAATGGTAGGATGCGATCAAAATATACACACATGCAGGCATATGCAGGAAAAGGATCACTCCGACCGATCAGCTCTATTGGTTCTAAGTTTCGTGGGACTCCTAGGAAGGGAATCAGGAAGAGAAAACCAAAAACTGCACTGACTGGAATTTGGAAGTAAGTTGCCAAACCGTTACATAATACGCCCGTGCCTAATCCATGCGCCATATTGTTGGATAGAGCGGATGGTGTAATAGTTCGCGTAACTGTCGATGGACATTTTTTTGTTGCTTCGTCGTTCCCTTTATATACTTTCCAGCCCCAAAACGACTCCTGGTGCTTCACTTCGATCAACCCGCACTAAGCACTACCGTAGGGCAGTTCATTTAACGACACAATTTAAATGCCAATGTCTTTTGCCCTGACTGTTTGTTGCATCTTTTTTCTCTCCAGTCAATGAAATGGTTCATTTGCAGTGCTTGGCAGCGTTTAATAAGCACCTAATAGGAGCAAGAGATATAAAAAAATCGTACAATCGTAGCACGAACCAACTGAACGGGTGCGTGTGGAAAAGGGCCTTTTTTTGCTTAAGAAGGTGGTCAAAAGATGGCGCAGATAGATTAAGGGCCGCACCAGGTACGATCGCAAAGGAAGGTAGTAATAATAGTATGGGTTGAGTTAAAAATTAAATAAATCCCTCACCGATCAGCAATGACGGCAACCAGGTTTCGCGGCTCTTGCGATGGAGAACTGTAAAGTAAGTCCACTGCAATTAACGTGTCGTTATGACCATCGGGGATGCCGTATCTGCAGCACTTCGCGTTGGGTTTGCACTTTGCAATCGGTGCTGACATCGGCTAATGGGTGTTCGAGTGCTGCATCAAGTCGATCCCGCATTGGAATGTGGACTGAAGCTGCCACTGTCCACCAGTAAACAGCGTGACTCGACGACACACGGTGTGTTTCTTATCGATTGCGGTGTGTTTGTTGCAGCCGTTTGGTCAATTGTGAGTTGCATTGCATTTTTCAGGATCCAGCATCATGTCATTATTATGGTCATGGTTATGTAAATATTAGGATTTTATTTCATAATGGCGAGATACACAAGAAGAAAAAGATGGTATAATTTCCTTATTCAACATTTGATCATGTTTTATGTTTTAGATATTTTTTTAATTTTTTTTCATTCAAAGAAATTCAAAGAGTTTATCAAAACGATTTCAATTTGTTGGGTAAGTTGCGAAAATATCTTAAGTCATTGTAGTGCTTTCAATAATAGCATCACGATCAATAAAAATTTGGATTTTGTACCAAGAAAGTGGTCATTCGCAGGACACTCACCATGGCTGGAGCTCTTTATTGACAGCTAGGGAACTGACTTGTCAATTGCTATCTTTTTTACACTTCTCAACGCAGAAGAATTGTTTAATTTCATTTTGATTTGTCAAAAGATTCTCAACCTCCATCATCAACCCAATTCTCGTCAACCATATACATTTCTTGAGAAACATTCTCGTCGAAAGTGAGAACTTTTCAGGCAGGCTAATCGTTAGAATTCCTTTTTTGGAGCATGTGGCCCAACGTTTAAATTTTCTCGAATCTAGTTAATCAAACTATCATTTACGGCATTAATATTACTTCAATGTAACAATGAACCGTTGTTTAGTATATTCAAACTCATCACAAATCCCAACACGATTTCTTACACTCCCAACATTATTTGGTGTTTCACCATTTTTTTCCTTTTAAAAAGTCTTATAATTAGGATATCAAATATTTTGTAATAACCCGTCCCATGACAAATCTGAACACCCTATTTGCCATCATGTACATTGATTTACTGATAGTTAAAGAGAAATTTATCAACACTGCTTAACGTGACACTCTTAACAACCTAGTTATTATCATAAGCTTCATCATAAGCCCTTTAATACAGTTACTATATCTGACACTCACCGAGATGAGTGTTGTTGATGTTGCAGCACTGATTTTCTCAAATTTATCTATGGCTGGATAAATGGTCTATAACTGAATTCCATCTTCTGAATCTTCTCTCTTCTGAATTTTGTGACCCTGTGTAAACTATACTGACAGTCTAAATGATCAATTCTTTCATCTTTAGCAATAACTTAAAAATTTGAAAAATGTGCTTTTATTGCGTGAGTAATGAATTGGCTGGGATTGGGGCGGTTAGGGGTGTGTATGTGATGCATCCATCGAAGCGATCGACAAAAACGGGGAAGGTTTGATAGCTTTTTTGTTGCTATTTGCCGCAACAACGTGACGAAAGAAAAGTCATAAAAAAGCAGTACCAGCTACCACCACCACAGTTGCAATGAAACTGCGCACGAGTTGCGATCGTTTTGGAAGCAGTTTGTTTTTTCGCTCTGTTAGATGACTTTACAAGAGGCATAAAAAATTGTGCACAATCTTCATCCTTTTTTTTGCGATCGCAAGCGCAAGTGCAGTCGCCGGTAACGCATGGACGGTTGCCATACTTTCACTAAGCAGTTGGCAACCGATGGGCGAGATTATCCAAACAATAATGGTAGGATGCGATCAAAATATGCACACATGCAGGCATATGCAGGAAAAGGATCACTCCGACCGATCAGCTCTATTGGTTCTAAGTTTCGTGGGACTCCTAGGAAGGGAATCAGGAAGAGAAAACCAAAAACTGCACTGACTGGAATTTGGAAGTAAGTTGCCAAACCGTTACATAATACGCCCGTGCCTAATCCATGCGCCATATTGTTGGATAGAGCGGATGGTGTAATAGTTCGCGTAACTGTCGATGGACATTTTTTTGTTGCTTCGTCGTTCCCTTTATATACTTTCCAGCCCCAAAACGACTCCTGGTGCTTCACTTCGATCAACCCGCACTAAGCACTACCGTAGGGCAGTTCATTTAACGACACAATTTAAATGCCAATGTCTTTTGCCCTGACTGTTTGTTGCATCTTTTTTCTCCAGTCAATGAAATGGTTCGTTTTGCAGTGCTTGGCAGCGTTTAATAAGCACCTAATAGGAGCAAGAGATATAAAAAAATCGTACAATCGTAGCACGAACCAACTGAACGGGTGCGTGTGGAAAAGGGCCTTTTTTTGCTTAAGAAGGTGGTCAAAAGATGGCGCAGATAGATTAAGGGCCGCACCAGGTACGATCGCAAAGGAAGGTAGTAATAATAGTATGGGTTGAGTTAAAAATTAAATAAATCCCTCACCGATCAGCAATGACGGCAACCAGGTTTCGCGGCTCTTGCGATGGAGAACTGTAAAGTAAGTCCACTGCAATTAACGTGTCGTTATGACCATCGGGGATGCCGTATCTGCAGCACTTCGCGTTGGGTTTGCACTTTGCAATCGGTGCTGACATCGGCTAATGGGTGTTCGAGTGCTGCATCAAGTCGATCCCGCATTGGAATGTGGACTGAAGCTGCCACTGTCCACCAGTAAACAGCGTGACTCGACGACACACGGTGTGTTTCTTATCGATTGCGGTGTGTTTGTTGCAGCCGTTTGGTCAATTGTGAGTTGCATTGCATTTTTCAGGATCCAGCATCATGTCATTATTATGGTCATGGTTATGTAAATATTAGGATTTTATTTCATAATGGCGAGATATACAAGAAGAAAAAGATGGTATAAATTTCCTTATTCAACATTTGATCATGTTTTATGTTTTAGATATTTTTTTAATTTTTTTTCATTCAAAGAAATTCAAAGAGTTTATCAAAACGATTTCAATTTGTTGGGTAAGTTGCGAAAATATCTTAAGTCATTGTAGTGCTTTCAATAATAGCATCACGATCAATAAAAATTTGGATTTTGTACCAAGAAAGTGGTCATTCGCAGGACACTCACCATGGCTGGAGCTCTTTATTGACAGCTAGGGAACTGACTTGTCAATTGCTATCTTTTTTACACTTCTCAACGCAGAAGAATTGTTTAATTTCATTTTGATTTGTCAAAAGATTCTCAACCTCCATCATCAACCCAATTCTCGTCAACCATATACATTTCTTGAGAAACATTCTCGTCGAAAGTGAGAACTTTTCAGGCAGGCTAATCGTTAGAATTCCTTTTTTGGAGCATGTGGCCCAACGTTTAAATTTTCTCGAATCTAGTTAATCAAACTATCATTTACGGCATTAATATTACTTCAATGTAACAATGAACCGTTGTTTAGTATATTCAAACTCATCACAAATCCCAACACGATTTCTTACACTCCCAACATTATTTGGTGTTTCACCATTTTTTTCCTTTTAAAAAGTCTTATAATTAGGATATCAAATATTTTGTAATAACCCGTCCCATGACAAATCTGAACACCCTATTTGCCATCATGTACATTGATTTACTGATAGTTAAAGAGAAATTTATCAACACTGCTTAACGTGACACTCTTAACAACCTAGTTATTATCATAAGCTTCATCATAAGCCCTTTAATACAGTTACTATATCTGACACTCACCGAGATGAGTGTTGTTGATGTTGCAGCACTGATTTTCTCAAATTTATCTATGGCTGGATAAATGGTCTATAACTGAATTCCATCTTCTGAATCTTCTCTCTTCTGAATTTTGTGACCCTGTGTAAACTATACTGACAGTCTAAATGATCAATTCTTTCATCTTTAGCAATAACTTAAAAATTTGAAAAATGTGCTTTTATTGCGTGAGTAATGAATGTTTTTCTATGTAACTAATTTCTTAAATGATCTTTAGTTTAACTTTTATAGACCTCTTAACTGACGATCCAACAGTTATCTTCTAAAATTTATTAAATTTCTTAAGCCTTATCGCAGCGCACCGCGCATGTTACAAGTGTATACAGGCATGTAAAGTTACATTTTCCGGTATCATCTAGACATCAATATCAGCAACGCCCAAACAAAAACCCTCTTCATGTCAATCAATCGATAACGAACACATCAAAGTAAAAGTCAAGTGATTGTACTGCAACATGAAAGAGCGAAAGAGTAGTAGAAAATGAAGCCATCCGTGCAGAAATTTCCACCCGTGAAAGGTGGTACAAGCTTCCGGAACATACCTGCTGGTACACCAGGTACATCGCTTGCCAAACGTTGACTCTAAACGATCCTCCTGATAGCCTGTGTAAAGCGATAGCGAAAGGTGTACAGACATGCATAACGGAGTTGTCCATCCGTCAGGCAGATTGATTATGCACATTCCGCGTCCTTTTGTATTGCTTCGGGCTAATGATGATGTATTGTGTGTGTGTGTTCTGTTTGATGAAACTATCAGCACGAAAACTTGCAGTTACGTGTATCAATATCAGTTCAATAATTTATGTTCGAATAGTGACGAAAAGCTAAATATTTAGTATTGAAAATCGATAACCATAAACCATCGGCTGGGTGAATGTGAAAGGAACTCGCAACGCATCATCTAAACCCTTGTTTATAGTGCTGGTAGTCGTTAGAGAGCGATAAATTCTAATTGCCCCAACCACTAAGTGACATCCTGTTCGAGCGGAGCAAGAAGTAGCGCAACATGTTTATTGTTCTTGTTTAAGTTGGCGGATCGTTTAGCCATGTCTGCCATTGCTTTCGTTTGCTTCGTTTGCAAGACCTCTCCGGTAGCTGTAATACCCGGTGGTGAATTGCAGTACCACCTTCGCTAATCAACCGTCATTACACTGCGATTCATAATTGAATATCGGTACGCTCGGAGGATCAATAAATCTTTGGCCTACCGTCGTACGGGTCGCCATAGTCGGGAGAAGCAGCCGATGCCGATGAAAGTGAACCTGCATACACCGGCGGCCACCGGCGGATCAATGTGTGTGTGTGTGGCTGGTTTTAAAACGATTTAAGAACAAGTGAATGTTGTTTCCAATCGGAGGAGTGTTGTCCGAACGGGGCACTCGGACTGATCAACGTGAGCACAAATCGAATGGAAATCTAATATTCTGCATTGGAGATGAAGTAGTTGGGTGGGCGAGTGATGGGGCTGCAGTGAAGGGGGAGTGGCTTTGCTTGCTGATTCAATTAATCTGACCTCACCCTGTTTGCATCTCAGTTCGAACCCCTGGGAGACTGGGTGACTCTTTCGTGTTGGAGACTGGCGAAACGAGTTTTATCGGTGCATTCTAACGCGAGAACGGACTTTGGGATTTTTTCCCACGAACTGTATTGAACGGATGGCCGGATATGAGTTGTTTGTTGTTTGGTGCAGTTTAACATGAATGAGAAACATAGACAGGGCACTGCTTACTACTACGGGAGTTCCAACGGGAACACGCAACAGTTTTGTGATACAGTTTTTGTACATAGTTTAAGCTCACGTTGGAGGTTGAGAGCTGAGTCATCCAGATCACGGAATAGGTAATGTTAGCCTCTGTTGCTGTCCTCTTAGTGTCGTTAAAATAATCGGTAGAGGACGCTGTGATCATTTAAGCGTAAGCTAACATTTTAAGACGAAGATTTTACAGCCCAATGAGACCTAAAATCGGAAGTCTCTTCCCGATTCTATTGGCAGATTCTACACTAATCAGAAATTAATGTTTGTTTTGTCTAGAAACGAATTTTGATTCATCCATTACCACAAGAATAAAATCCAGCGCTCTAAACAGCAATGGAAAAACTGTCAGTCTACAAGTCTGCAGTCCTGTCACCTTTAGTCTATCCATTTCCTGTCATATCATAGCAATAGTTTAAACAATTTAATGAGTAAAAGGTTGTGTAAATATAACTAATGAAAACCTAATACAACTTTCCTACTCAATCCAACAACATCGTAGAGCTTTTTAAACTGTCTAACATAACCACGTCTAATTATTCCTTCAATCGCTTCAAAAGACCTTATCTTAAGCCCAAAAAGGGTGTCCAAAGACTCGCTCACTCACGCAAGTCGAATGCAAAAAAGGCATCCGTCAGCAAAAAGGGTAATCGTTGCATAACGGGTATTCGGCTTCGGTTGACCGAGACCTGGGAGCAGAGAGGAGGAGACTTCTGGCCAGCGATGGCCTTCTGTGGCACACGCGCTTACGGAAGTTGGCGCACGACGGACATGTTACCCGGTGTGACGGTACGGTGCATCACGCTTCACACATCACACGTCCATTTTGATTTTGTTGCTGTTGCTCGTAATCCCACCAACCGACATAAACTATATGATCCATTATAATATCCATTACATAATTCATGGATGACTCGTTTCGGAGGGTTTTTGGGGGAAGCGTCACACTAACCGTCAGGGTTGAAATGGGTTGATTGTTTTTTTTTGTTTTGTGCGCTTTAGTGTACGGCAACAGATGATTCCCTTTTTTTTATTCAACACGCTTGTCCGGTAAATGGATTTTTACGCAAATTTGGCCGTTTCTTTGTAGGTCACCCCGCAACTTGCAACAAAAGAACATTCTCCACCGTTGAGGTGGCGTCTCGCTCGCCAAGATAACGTTCTCTCGCCGTCTATTGGGGTCAGTGTGCAATTAAAACGAAATAAGCATCGTCCACCGAAACAATGCTCTAACGATTGCATGCCGAAGGCCACAACACCCTGCCTGAGGCCACGGCATCTGCTTGGTTGGGGCAGTAGACTCAAGCCTGGACGTTGTCTGGTTTGCCGCATCAAAATCGCACAGACATAATTAAGTCCGCTTGCTGTCTGTGCTGTGGTGCGACGGTGTACTAGCGCTAGCAGTACTTCACACACACAGGAGGTTGGTGAAATTATTGCTATGAACGGATGAACGCGACCGAAATGGCCACCCCACCGATTCAATTAATATGAGTTTCGTAAAGAAGAGGTGAACAAAAAAAAATCAACAAACTCGTCGCACCAATCCTGTAAACGCCTGCAGTTTACCGCACCAACAACTGTCGTGCGATGTTGCGCACGTGAAACCTCAAGATGGAAGATCGATCGAGACTGTCGACTGGCTTAGAATGGTGCAACCAATGCACTACCAATGCAACCTCGCAACGGCATCGTACAAAATCTTGGCCCATGGTTGGTACAGCGAATCTTCGAGCCCTTCCACGAGACACACCTTCGATCTGCAGGCTAGAGCATACACACACAAAGGCACCCTGTTCGTCTGCACCGATCGTGGACAATAGATTTTAATTCGGTGTTTTGTGTGTTGCCGGTGCCTTCTTAATGGATGTCTATGGGCAGGTTGCACCGCGCGATGTGGCGGCTGTGTGTTGCATAACTGGCTGCAGCTGGAGCGCCGGTTTGGGATTAGAAGTCGATAAACATCGGATGTGCTTGACGGTCGGCTGGGCAAAACGGTTGGTCGTTAACGTGTTGTGGGTGTGGTTTTTGGGGTTTTTGGGTAGTGATCGAGTGTTGTTGTTTATTGTTTTGTTTGCGAAAATTGTACCCGCTGTCTGATGGGGTATTATAAGGCACGCCGAGATTGAGGCGTGGATTGAAGATTAAGATTAAGACATCATTCTGGTCTATCGGGTGGGAATGGGATAGATTGGGAGCTGAGTGTTCTTGGTTACGGTAGAGATGGGAAATTAGATACAGATGGATGTAATTGGTTCTGGTGGAATGAAATTTTTCCATTGCCTGTAGATGCAATAGAGCAAAATGCACGAACCTTTGAGCCCTTTGTTAGAGAAAGTGGTCTATATAGATATAATCTGTTTCACTTTCAAGATTCAATGTTATTAAGGAAATGTTGATTTAAGTCAAAGCTTAAATGTAATATTGTAGCAGACTTTCAAAATCACATTTTAAGGACTTTCTATTCGGATGATCGTTGGTTTGCATCTACTACAACTGCTTCAAAGAATATTTTTAAAGCAATGCAGACCTCTGTTAGTTACTGCTATTCTCTGAATAGTTAGTTTACACACCTCCTATGTTCAAGTGCACGGTCGAACGAGTTTTCCGGTGCCATTCTCATGATATGATCCTGGCGATCCTGGATAGAGCCTGGCGAGTCTAATCTGCAGCACGATGACGAGATCACCGTACAGCACGTAGAGCTTCACATTGTATCCTTTGTCCTTCCACACTGAGAATATTACTGTCGAACGCCTATAGAGGGGTTCGTCAGTTTTAGGCAAAGTCCATGTCTCAACGGCATATGTGACTATGGGGACTATAAATGTTATATACTGTCCCAGTTTCCTGCGTGGTGAAAGGCTTTTTTTATGACGAGAAGTTTCCTACGCCGACTCAATCCTTTAGTAAGTTTCTGCTATATAGGAGAGCTTCAAACCATTGATGTTTTTGTATGTTTTCTGCGTATCCCAGGATTTGGATTGACTTATAGAAGATAGTCGCCAAAGTTTCCTTCCATCTCCGAGTATCGGATGACCCTCTCTAACGCCAGATCGTCTCGCTGTCCCTTGATAGTGTCCCATCCAACTTTTCAGAATTGAAAAGAAGCGGAATTCAGACCGAGGACATTTGAGGACCCTTATGAAAGCCCTTCCTCACAGGAGAGTCTTGAAAGAGCAGTAAAGCAGTGAAACAGGCTTTCTTTGAACCAAGACTCAGGCTATGAAACCTCAACCTCCACATATAATGCAATATAGCTTAGATAATATTAATTTTATTAAGAAATTTTCTGAAAAATGTTTTTACTCTTCCTTCTCATCACATTTCAAAGTTCAACTAAAAACTATTCAAGCTAATTAAATAAAATTTCAGTGTTTTGCATTCGGCTCCCTAATATGCTTGTTTTGCAAACCAGTTTGTTTCATTCACTAAATAAGCATCAGCGCAACGAAATTGGTACAGTGCTAGTTAACAAAATTAACCAAATTTCCTTCTGCAGTGAGAAACTTTCCTCTCTGGTTGTGTTTTAATTACAGTTTCGCACAACCCCTACGTTCCCGGCCCCTTTCGTTTTGCGATCAATTTAGCCTCATTTACATCTAATTACCACCGAGTGCCGAGTGGTTAAGCTAACTAGCCGTACCATTCGCGACGCTTTTCCTCTTTCTCCGTGTTCAAATCATTTGATTAACCGTTTACGGACACGAATAATTGGTAGCTCTGCCACCGGGTGCACCGAGGGAAGCTAAAACACAACACACCCATCGTGCTGTTTGGGTGTCTTGGTTAGCTCTTCCTTAAAAAGTCCCGTTTTTGTGTATGTTTTAATTCCACCACAAATCGGTAGTCTGGGCAGTTGGTAGAGCACCCAGAACAAAACGCCGGTTGCAATTTATCCAAATGAGGCCGTCTGCCCAATCAACAGGCATGCATCGGTACTGATTGCCCATGGTGCATTCGAAACCGAACCGAATCGTAACGCTTCCCAACCGGTAAGGAGTCGGCTAATTATTGGAATTAGATTTAATAAGATCCAACCGTCCCCTGGGTGAGGGAGAAGGTCCCGGGCTCAATTCAATTAGGCCTGCTTAAATAGTTGATCCGTTGGTGACCTTTTTTTCTACAAACACATGCCGGCTTCGCAGTGGCTTGTCGACCTCGCTGTGCCCGGGGACCGTTTATCTGTTTGCTTAAATCCGACGTTAGCTTCCAGCTACGGTGGCACACAGACACCGGGGCCGTACAGTGCCTGCTACTGGCAGACAATTTTCCCGTCAATCGAAAAACCGAAACCAGCCAATGTAAACACCTTTAACGCAAACCAAAGCCAAATAATAGACCACAGTAACCGGGCAGCAATTATCGCCGATACGGTTCGTCTGTTTACCGAACATTTGGAAGCTTTGGTAGCTAGAGCGTCGGTGTTTAGTGCGCTTGAAGATACGATGACTACGGCAAGTATTCGAAGTAAAATCGCGCTAAACTTCTTTCCAATCAATCGATTTGCGTTCGTAACCGATCGTTTTAGGTTGTGTTTTTGGACGCATTGTTTACGTCGTGGAAGACCTCCGAGGGTTTTGCAGTGACCATGGTTCAGCCGGAATCGAGTTCGTTTTGGTTGATGATCATGACCCGCCGGTGGCGACAACAGACAGAACCGAAAACACGAACGATGTCCAAAATCGTTACAGGGAGCTCGGGTGGTGGTGGTCGTTCGGTCGAAGAGTGGCCTCTAGGTGACGAATTGTTTAGCGGCCTCTTTGGCTGCCAAGGGTCCGATCTGTGTCTACTATACACAATCCAAGGATGGACGAGTCGATGGATGGAAATCAATTATGCAAGGTTCGTGGTGTTACTGCACGGGCTTACGGCAGCTTGCAAGTGGATAATGAATTTAAGAAGTTTATGGACGTGCCATTAGCTAGCCCAAATAATAGTTACTTGCAGCTGCAAATTCAAGGAGAATGTTTGAGGGTTTCACCAAGATATAAAAGTGATCTATGCATGCAGCTGAGTGTCTCTGTGTGATATCGTGAACAGCAAAATTCGAAGGAATGTACTATTCCAGATTCTGCTTGATAGTTATTTGACTATTTGAAACAACTGTCCCGTAGTCTCATTCGCATGGACATTGTAATCTCATTCCTTAGATGTTGAATTCCTCTAGTAGCTGGTGATTGGACAATAATGAATTACTTCAACTTTTGCACAGCTGCAAACAGCTGCTCATTCGCGCGCGCGCAGACTCCAAATAAGTGCCTATTGCGTTTTGCGTATGATTGGCATTCTTCGAAAGCGAAAGCTGTCTTCTATTGCAGCTAAGTGCCAACGCGGGACGATAACATCCACGCACGCTTTATTAGCGGCAAGATGTAGTCAAGATGTAAATTGACATCAGTAAAATATTCATCATGCGCAGTGAGTGCGCGCATTCGTGAAAGCGTGTGGCGGGCCTAAGGCATCGTTAGCTAAGCACCGGAGGAATGTGCTGCAGCCCGGCCAAGGACGTCCCATTAATGCAATAAATTTTAACGCCTCCTCAACGATCAACACCGAAGCTCGCGGTTACACTTGCGGTAGGCATGAACAGACAAGGCACGGTACCGGTGAGCTAACGATACTCGCCGAGCGTTGGAGGTCTGGTCAGAGACTTGAGATTTTCGTTTAATTAGCTCATAAACAGCAGAATGCCACCGTGCCAATGATATTGCTGCCAGTCCCGGACTAGATAAAATGTCACTCAAAGATCAATTCGCAGGCTGATCGCACCCCAAACGGCTGAAGATCGTGTAGTATGCGGTTGGCGTGGCACACACACACACACGACCACACCGGTATGCGCAGAATCGTGATAATCGTATGGTCTGTTAATTGTGATCAACACGATCAACACCTAGCTTCTCACGAATTGCCCTTTCGCGGAGGTGCCCGACTGCCCTGTGGCGGGGCGGACAAAGTGTGCAAACCGGTGTGCCCGAACCAGGGCAAGGGAAAAGTACCCATCGCATGCATACGTAGCCCGGGGGCAGGCTGACCTACGCTCAGGTGTAGCAATCCCTTTGCTTCCGCTTCATTAGAAGTGATGCGAAAACGAAATAATATCGCTGACGCAATGCGCAGGATTCGCAGACCTCGGTTCAGGGTTGGCCAACGCTAACGGCTGCTGACAACTGCACCGATCGATGATTAATCGTGTTAATTGTAAACTCGGTACAATTCGATCACGATCACTCCCACCTCATAGCCGTGTTTTCTATGGCAGACAAACCAACGCCCTAATGGACGGGAGGATTAAAGTGTGCAGCAAGCAATGTATCATTCGCAACTAAGTATCGGATTAAGGGGAAGCTGTCTGGTTGATGAGAATCGTTTCGCTTGCTTATGTGACACACTGTGGAAGGTGTGGAAAGACATTCAGTTAAAGTTTTTTTCCGAGTCTGAGATGTCAATTAATTTATTAACAACAAAAAATGAAGAAATAGTACATTTATAGCAAGTAAATGTGCATACGTTGAATGATTTTTAAATATTTTTAGTTATTGAGAAGGAATTATGCATTTAAACTAGGCTTGTGATTGAGGATTTACATTTCGTCTATTTTTTTTACATGTGTCCTTCCTTGAATAGTAAGATTATTCCTTTTTTACTGATTGTTAAGTATACTGATAGCTATTGCTTCTCTTATTGTTGCTGTCATCGTTGAATTATTTTGTGACAGTTCATAATACATGACGCATTACTAGTCCCACCAAAATCTCTGTGTTTTTTTGATTTAAATGCTATGGAGGAAACATTGATCTAGTTACACATGAAAACATAAAGCCAGTTATACACCGAGCATTTAAAAATTCTTGAACCTAACTCAGTATTTAAGTTATGTCACTTTCACGGCAAATCATGGATTCTATTTTTATAAAACGATTTGTCCTTTAACGTGATCTTCGTCTTCAGCCAGTTCTGGATCCACTTACTGCTGATCAACTAGTCCGTAATAAGTTGTAGTCCGATGGCGTAACAGCCAGAGAATACTAGAGAATAGAGGGCATGGTAGAACATATCATTTTAAAGTCTTCAGGTATGTTTTACCGTGGCCGAGTATTGCCTTGCTGCTGCACTTTGGCATGTCGTTTCGGTCCCACTAGATACTCAACCTTTACCTTTAAGCTATGGATGTTTGGCCGAAAGAATAAGGTTCCGGTATTAGCAAGGGATCCTAAAGATTTTTAAATTACTTAGGTGACGTTCGACGCGCGGACGTTCGATATCGTGGAATACAATTCGTTCATTCAGCTCGCGGGTTCAGTTAATTGGGAGTGCATTTTCCTTCATTCTGATTCACTTCAAACGAATGCATCTAAGTTTATTTTAGCTTGCAATCTTCTGCTAGGAAAATCGTCAATTGATCTTCATGGAACTTTTTAAGGGTCAGTCTACTCAACGTCTTCAACATTTAAACAGTTCTCGATGTATTTCGATTGCTATTTGTTAAACACCTCCAGCAAATCGCTTATACGGCTTATATATTAAAGTATCCTTCCTGCTAGACCCATAGACTTCAAAACGGCCTTTATTTTGTACACTACCGTAAATTAGACTCTCTCTAACTCTTAATTCAAAATAAATGTCTCTGCTTAGTACATTTAGTATTACCTAATATAACATGAATAGCTTTTCTCCAGAAAGGTATGTTGCTGAGCGTAGACAAGCAATCATTTCATTGTTGTTACCCACAATAATGGAAGATTCTTCCTTATCTCTTCGATATATTTGAAGGTCTAAAGACATACATACTACATTTAGTATTTCGTTAAATACTTACATAGAAACAAAAAAATGTATAAATGATTCGTTTAACAAAATCTCAAATTTTTACAGTGTAACTGTATTATAACTTCAGTTCATTGACTAGCTGAGGATCCAGCAATATCTAGTCTTCGAAAATCTGTGATTGCGAATTCACATTCAAGGAAAACTTATTCATGCCACATAAAATCTAATTTGATCTAAAGAAAAGATGTTAAGTTTGTGCAACAGATCAAATCCATGTCACGATCACACTTTCTCAATCGGGTGTTAAAATTGCTTCCCTGTTTCGCGCCAACATTTCCCGCACAATATAAAACCACAAAATTACATATAAAACGATTGCTCTCGAAGTAGTAATACCATTTGTTTTCCTCTAATCAAAATAATATACACTTTAAAGGCATATTCTAATAACACTCTTTGTTCATTTCTCTTTTCCAATTGTAGGTAAGCTGACGATCGGACGAAAACTCGCGGAAAAAAAACACCTCGGCGTGGTAGTGGTAACAGTTTTCCATTTCCTCGCATGATTGCCACTTAGGCATCTGCTTAAAGTGTACACACGCTGATTGCGGTTTGATGCTTGGCGGTGTACCGGTGACCACTTGTGGGCCCCCGAAAAACTGCGTTATTATCATAATCGTTGGCGTTGCGCTAATCACGAATCGCGCAGGTCGGTGGTATGGTCTGTCTGTGTGCATGAGTTATTTTGTATCTTCACGCTTGCGGACGTGTTTTGTGCCTTTTTTTTCTGTCCTCGGTCCGAAGCAATGTTTTCCGCTTCCTTTCACTTTCACGGACTCACGACGCAGGGGATGGTTTTTGGAGGTTGTTGTTATCGAGCAGCAATGCGATGGTGTGTTATATCAGCGAATTTGAGTGTGTTTCTTTTTTGTTTCAGCTGAAGCTTCCTCGGTAGCTGAACGTCCACCGTTCCCTTAGTTTGGTTTTCGTCTGTTGTTTCGTTTGCTACTTTCGCGTCTTATTGTCTTATGCGTTCGAGTGGCGAAGCAGAAGTACCACTCTCCTGGTCGAACAATTCGTTCCACCATCAGCATCTTGAGTTTACATTTTTTCCTGCTCCGCGTTACTTGATGCCTAAGCAACAATTAAAGACCGGTCGCGGGTCGGGACCGATGGGTCAGAGGTGGCTTGCGATAGCCACCACTAATCCGTAGACACAGACACACGCACAGCAGAAACACAGACAGAACTCACCGTTTCCCAGCTAGAAAGGAAAACACGAAACACGAAACCACTCGTTTTTCTTTCGCACACAATCGCGATAAATCAGCCGCCCGACGGTACTGAGGGCCACCGCAGGCACTACAATTTAGTTCAGTCCGAGCGTCTGAAAGTTGATGATGGACGGCGCGATATAATCTGCTTTAGATCTGTTTGTGGACGCACGCGGACGTTCGCCGGCCTTCGGTGGGACGTTTCCCAAAAATTTTCCCCGGAGGCTAACCCGCCACTAACACCGGCAGCTGTGAAGCGCTGGTGATTGTTAGGATTATGAAAGGTTGTGTGAATATTATTGGAACATTTATCTTTACTTCTGGTGCTGCTTCTTGCTTTTCTGTTTTACGGCCCGATCTTTCGCGACCATTTTGTGAGCTGTCTTGCGTAAGCCGCCATCATCGCGGCATCACTTTAAACGCGTAATTATGTTATACGCAGCTACCAAAAACGTTTGCCAAAAAAAAACACATCGCCCGAGCAGTAAAATGGGGAAGCGTATGGATCAACCAATCTGTTCGGTGATCACTTTAATGCAATAATGGCAGGAGGAACTGTGTAGGGCAACACAACAAGCGACACGCGTTTTTCTTGGTGCATTTTCCACACTCATCACCTTTTGAACCGAGGGGTGGAACAGATTAGAGTTGTCGATCGTGCGAGAGATTCCAATCTCGGGATGGTGTTTTTGGTGATGGTTGATGGAAATGATTGCTTGCGTCATCAGGGGGCCCTTTTCTAGGACCCGGCCTCACGCCTGCCAGTGGTTGAGGTGCACTCGCAAAAGGGACACTCATTAAACGGTATGGTTTTGAGGTCACCGTGAGCGAGGGAAAGCGTGCAATATGGATTTTGTGTGTCGTTGCGATCGTTTAACCTGATACGCAAATCTATCTTACCACAGGGTATGATGCTTTTAACATTGGTAGGGCTTTTGGAGTTATTATGGACTTGTTATGTGAAAATTTTGGTTAAGATGACTTAACAAGAACAATACTCATTCAATTTTTAATTCATTTGGAATGTTTTGATGCAGACTTATATGGTAGTAAGACACCATAATTAGATTTAAAAGACAACGTCTGCTATTCATCGGACAACGTCCACTGCGATATGCTACATGAATAGTTTTATTAAAACGTTGCAGCGTCGATAAAAATGGGGCTTAAAGTTTTTCAAATGGTTGTTTCTGTTATGGTGTTATGGTGTTATGGTGTTATGGTGTTATCTGCGATATGGTGAAGGATGTTATGAAGGCTGCAAGTGGCCAAATTGCCTAATACAAATCCATAAATAGATAAACGATGTTTGCAGTTAGGTAAGGTGTAAAACCTATTGACGTTGTTGGGCTTTTACAGAATGAATTTTTTTAGCAACTTTTTTAATATTGTTTTAAACACACAAAGACATATTTTTGAAAATAGAACAGACACTAAAAAAGAAGAAAAAAGTAAGTTCTTGAGAAAAAAATTGACGATTTTATACTCTGCATTGTTATGCAAATTATTTACATAAATTATTTAAAATTATAGACAAACTTTAAAAAATGATTTGTTTCAAAGTTGTATAATACTTTAAAAAATCTTGTTATGATATGTTAGCATCTACAGTAATTTGAGGTACAATCTGGACTCTACTAAATGCTCTATAATGTACTATAATATTTCATTAATCTGTACAACGTCGTACTTAGATAATGCTTTGGTGGAGTTGGAGAATTGCCTGAGAATCGTTTTCTTGAAACAAGCAGCAAATAGTTATCGCTCAATCCATTGCTGGTAGCTACAATTTTGAAGAAGTTCAAATCAATTTCACTGTGAGTGATTTATTTTCAATTAGTTGGGGTAATTTAAATATGATTTATATTGAGCTTGACAGCAACGGCAACAGTGAAGTATGGGTTGTTCTGGCATTTCTGTCAATTATTAAAAGATTAGATTGGTGGTAAAATATAGTAGTCTTGCTGTCAACTTGCTCGAGTTAAGACGTGTGCCTGTCTTGTTAGCCGAAGTAGGAGCTTCTTCAATAGGAAAACATCAACAGTTTACATCTTCATAGCACCAAGAAAACTATGCTTAAAAGAATTTAGTTTATATTTACTGAAAGTATTATTGATCGTAATTGTTATTGAACAAGAATACACATTACTTCTGCAAACGAACGCAAAGAAACAAGCTTCATTCATGTGCCAACTTCCATCTTTGCTGTTCAACCCATTCAACGTAACCTTTAGCTCACCTCCTGCTTACGATTTACTTACGCCCATTCTGTCATCTTACCTCAGGGTCACAAAAACACGGACGCGACGCGCCATTATCGTACGCCTCCCGGTAGTACGGTTCCGCAGACGTACAAAAACCCTTCCGACAGCGACGTCAGCTGTCAGGGCCATCTTCTCGCGCATCTTCATCGTAAGGTACGCCTGCTAATGGGACAATCGATCGTCGCATCATTTCCCAGCGAGATGCGGTAGAATGCAAAGAACCACCTACCCCCGATCGACCGGACGCGAACAACAATTATCATTGAATGGTGACCTCTCTCTATCTCGCCTTCTTTGCCTTATGCCGAGATAATGTTCGCATCCTCTAACTTACCGAGTTCCTGCACATCGGGTCCGGTGTCCCTTGGGGGGGCACATCTTCACCGATCATTGTCGCCAACTTCATCAGCGCTGTGGTGTGCGGATGCGAAGAAATTCGTGTACATGATTTATGAAGCCTCGCGGTGTACGGTGAAGGATAAAGCTGTTATGAATATGTATTACCGATGCGAACTGTACCACGCTAAGAGACAACATTCCTTTTACGGCTGTCCACAGCAAGAGCAACAAGGTGTGTGTGTGTGTGTGTGTGTGGGGTATCTGTGACATAGGAACTTCTTCCAACAATTGCACTTGTATCGTGGAATGTTTTAAGTTTTTTGTATGGCCACAGCAATCCTGCAAAATGTTTGATGCTGCTCAGTGAATTGGGTCTGACATCTGGAGATGCAGAAAATATCGGTCACAGAGTGTGAGGGTGCTGTCTTGTCCGGTGCTCAGTGATGCGTTTCTAAGCTAGAGCATTCGGTCGTTAGCTTGATGGTAAGGGAACGTCTCGTCTATTGAATATTGATGGTCACGAAATCGGAGGTGATGGCATGGATAGATACAGCTAGAACACAGACCGATTGTATGCACCGTCTGTCGTGTTGCAGTTCGTGAGTGTGTCTCGCCTTATTAGGAACGTTATCAATATCTCGCCGAATGGGGTCACAGTTCTCTTTGGGAAGATTGAATGTTTTAACCATGCTGTCTTGTCCGGTGCTCAGTGATGCGTTTCTAAGCTAGAGCATTCGGTCGTTAGCTTGATGGTAAGGGAACGTCTCGTCTATTGAATATTGATGGTCACGAAATCGGAGGTGATGGCATGGATAGATACAGCTAGAACACAGACCGATTGTATGCACCGTCTGTCGTGTTGCAGTTCGTGAGTGTGTCTCGCCTTATTAGGAACGTTATCAATATCTCGCCGAATGGGGTCACAGTTCTCTTTGGGAAGATTGAATGTTTTAACCATTAGAAATTCAGACTCTTCTTTAAGAATGAAATGTTACTGTTACAGTATGAAGTCGACATTACGAAGTCGATTAAGATGCCCCATATGTTACACCTAATTCATATCTCAAGGACACTTATTTCTGCTTCCAATTACTTATTCTACCACCAGCCACTACTGCGTGTGCGTGTTGTAATACATGTGTCCAACAATATCGGCACGGTTGATCGGTTCGATAAAGAGGACACACAGTGGCGTTACGCAAGCTTCAACACGGTCAAAAAGTTAGCCCACTACGCAACTACCATCCATAAATTAAACAAAAGAAAAAACACCACCACCACCAAAACAAACACACATCCACAAACTTACCGATAATCGTTTGTTAATCATACTGCGTCATACCTGCCCGTTTTGGAGCGCCTGTTGTCTTTTTTCTCCACCGTTGTGTTTAGTCATCTGCAAACTTTGCACGTCAAACTGCCTTTGTCCTAAAGGCGACTCTCTGCACCAGAGGTCTCAACAAGAAAGAAAGGATCAAGTTTACCAAAAACACACGCTGGATAGTGAAAGTCATAACAGAAGACTTTAAGGTGGGTAGGTGAGTTTTTGAGTTGAAGTTTTTTGCTTTTCGCAACCTTAGATGAGTGATGAATTCGTACGGGGGTTTACCGGAGTAACGTAACGTGGCTGGTGCTTGAACAATGGATCACCTAATTACGTCGACCGATGGCCGGGGATCATCTGTGGCTTTCCTAGCAGCAGCTAAAGGTTAAGAAAGTGAAACGATCATCATCCTGCCCAAAATGAGCGTCCAGCAGAAACGCTCAGCAAGCGAGAGCGAGAGAGACAGCTCAGCAGTTGTGATCGGTTTGATCACGCGGAATGAAATATGATTGATGCTACTGTGCTGCTCGTTTGGGCTGATCGGGCTTAGTTTGATGGGCATATAGGGCAGCTTTTATAGTTTATGTTTTAGTAATTATTATTAGCGCATAATGAGGGGCGTCTGAAGGCATAACAAAGAAGCTTAAAGGAACCATTGGAACGTGGAGCTGTCAGAAAATGACAGATGTGTGCACTATGAAGCAATGCTAACGTGATTCGGTGAGATTCATTTAATTTCGAACTTTAAAAACGTGGTCCTGCTTCTGTGTGCTTCAAATTTCTTAACTTCAAACATATGGATAAGCCACTTAGAAAGGAATGTGTGCTTTTAATTTGCCGTTTGTGCTGTCGTACAGTTGGAAAGACCACCAACAAAAAACAAAGAACCATCCCCAATCTCAACCACTCACGACTTTAATTCAATTCAATGTAAGAAACGGTTTTTGCGTTTGCAAAATTAAAAACATATTCGACACGAATATGGAAATCAATTCCCATTTTCATAGCTTTCAATTGAAACCCCGCAAGCTCTCGTTTCGATACCACCCTGATTCGTTAACCGTCTGTCCGATCCGGCAGAGAGAGAGAAATCTAATTAAAAATTCAAATTCTTCAAACGTAGCAGCGGGAGACGTTAAATCCGCTTTACGTTTCAAACGCGACAATCGTGGCTTGAGTTCGATTCAGTTCCGTTTTTGGTTGACAAGCTTGATTTAATGGTGTATAATATTCATAAGGCGTACCAAAGTTTGGCTTTACTCGTAACAAAAACGCCCCACAAGCTAAAGTTAAAGTTTCGAACTGAGGTAACGCTTTCAATAGAGCAGCGTAGACAATTCGTGAAATGCTTTCTTTCGACTTTTGATTAGCACTCTTTTTGGCTATTTCTTTAAGTTGTTTGTTACAGTTTCGATTGAAATAAAAGTAGCGAATAATAAATCATAAATTTTCAATTTAAAAAACGACACCAAAACTCCTTATGACAGACTGCATCGGCTCACGCATGGGCCGTCCACGCCCAGCACGACAGATGAGCTGCGGAGTGCGTGTTAAATAACCGTTCCGTTCAGCTAACAAAATGAATCGTTTAACAAAAAAAAAACACACACACACACACTCACAACCGAATGCTAACGATGATGATGGCTGGTCGGCGGAAATGGAACAACGTGCCCATCGCGAGCGGTTACAACAAAAGCATTTTACGAACATAGTAACAACAAAAGATGCTTGAATCCTCCAGCAAAAACACACTGTAACACGGCTGTTAACATTTAGCATTAAAGCGTATGCTTTTCCAACCCGGTGGAAAATAGGGGCCATCTTAACAGGGGGAGAGTTCCTTGTGGCATCTTTTCATGCGTCTTCACACGGAAACTTAAGCACTTGTGTGTAAATGGAAGCTTCTGCTTGTAAATGTCTTCCAACTGCTCGGTGACTTGATGATAGGTTTGAGTTATTTAGTTCACTTTAGAGTATTTATAGGTTATTTTAACCAATTTATGCAAAGTTACAAATTGTTATTTTCATTATCGTTTCGAGTGACATTTGTTGTGTAGTGTTGAATGTATTTGTTTACTTCCTATTCATTATTTTATTTGTTTTTCGATTGTATCTTTGATATTATAGTTCGTTATTAGATTTAAATAATTTAAATCTTCACTTTATAAAGGTAATAAGTTTTTAAACAAACATCTAGAAAGCTTTTTTCTTATTTGTACATTTGTTCTGTATTTATTTTGTTGCTTCGTTATACTTCTGCATTTTAAACTGTTTTAACGAGTTTTTAACTGTTTAGAACCATGCTGTTTATTTTGCATTTTTCTGATTTCAATTTGAAAAGTTGTTTATTTTGAACTGTTTTACTTTGACTGTGGTGAAAATAAGATCTTTCTCCATAGGAACTTATCCGCCCACTACTTCAATACAAAACGGAAACGAACTTTGCAAACGTTTTTAAACATTAAGATAACTTATTTCACAGCACCATAAAGATAACTGGTTTTCGTGTCATTGTTCGATATCTCCTAAAACCCTCTTCGACCGCTTAATCCGGCTTGCCAAGTGATGCTCGTGTGTCCAACCACCACCACCACCACGAAACCGGATCCTTCGCCCGGGTCTCACCAGACCTTCAGCAATCGTACAGCGCTGCCAACAGTTTCACGCCAGCCATGCCACGGCCACAACTCGGCACATGTAGCGTTACCCTTTCGGAGAAAGTAACCTTTAGCCTTAGCGTGGAGCTGCCGAGCACACAAACGGTTCAGTTTTCCATCTCAAACACCCACCGAAGACACACACACACACACCGTAACCAAAATGCTGCCACTTAATTCCTTCTGCACGCCATTTGTTGCCTTCCCATGCGCGTTGTTCATCCATTGGCCTCCTGGCGGTGCTGCATCTTATTGCTCACGACAAAACTACGACTCACGACACGGGTCTTCGTCCCATCGAGTACGAAACACTTGGCACACTGTTTTTACTTTCATTTCGGGCTTGAAGAGAGTGTTTCTTGTGTCTGTCGTCGTTTTTTTCTTTTCTAGGTTTCGTTCATCTTTGTGCCACGAATTGTGTGTCCATCCGTTGGTGTTTGGGTGCTTCTTTCGGAACGTTATGCAACTAGGCCGCGAGGATACTATTTCCCAAATCCGATTTAGCGCCTTTCGGGTGCATTTTCGATACGGCTGGGTTGATGGTTGGTGGTGGTTGTTGACGTACGTTTAAAGTGAAATTGATTACCCGAACGAGATAAAAAGGGCAGAAGCAGTAAGTGCGCTCGATGCTGCTTGACATTTGCACCGTAATGGTGGCGCGTGGGAATCGAATAAGTTCAATCGTTCGTGTTTGCTCACATGGCGAGCCGTGGCTTAAGAGATGGGACCATGTGGAGGGAAACGCTTTGCAAAGAGGATTACATATTACAGACGCGAGATTAAAACAATTCGATACAGGACAGTGTAAGCTAGGACAAGTCTTATTTAAGTAATATATCTGAGCTTTTTTATGCAACAAATTTTAAGCAAGAATACCAGACTACATAGGAAGGTGTTCAATTTTATAATTTTAGTACATTTTTCGTCTCTTGAACATCATTGAATGCTGTTTAGATCATCTCTGTTACTCTGCATTTTAATTGAGAGATTTATTTTGTGTTGGAATCAAATATCAATATACCAAGTCAATTTAGATATGAAATAGAACTTTAGATTAATAATGAATACTACTGAGGCTGTCGAAACTGATTTTATGTTTTAGATTTTAATGATTTCTTATAAATCTTCAATTTTAGCGATCGTTTCGTATAAAACCGCAGATATTGGACTAAGTCCTCCGAAAGAGGTTTGCACAAACAATTCTATTTGGCGCTGATGCAGTCAGTTGAAAGTCTACTGACGACATGCTTATTGACGCAAAGTCATTTTTCACAGCAACAGTCAATTGATTTTACCAGGACATTTTCCTCCATGTGGATGGATGCTCCCGTATAACAGTTTTAAAACGATATGGTCTTCAGACATTGAGGCGCAGAGGCTGCTCTATAAGATTGATTCGTCTTTCTCGAGAAGTGAGAAGATGTCATAAAACTTCCTTTTTCAACCTTGAGCAATAGTTCAAATGCAGTTAATCGACTGTTTTGGCTATAATTTCTATGCAATAGACAAAGCATGTTCGTTTTGATCGTTGGGACAGAAAGATATTGTATACTAATGGTCCACGCGTTACAGAGTTGCAGTAGTGCTTAGTATTAATTTGTTACAAGTGTATATAGAAAACAGATTTATTTATAATTAGTATAATACTTATAATAAACACAAATTACTCGTCCGAAAAGCAGGCCTAATGAGAGCTTAACTTATAAAAATAGATTACAAATATGTCTTATTTTGAAAGCCTATTCTTATCTCAACCTATCTTGAAAAGTTCGAACTGTTTTAGACTAGTCTAAGTGTCTTGAATACTCGTTAAGTCGAAGCCGTCTTGAGCTTGATTTAATGTAGCATTGTATGTTGTCGAGAAGTTAAGCGAGGGATTAAGAAATTGATCTTGTCAATCGACGATGTATTCTAGGGTGGGCCTGACTAAACTGCCGATTAACGCTTTGATTAACGTCCTTATGTTCTACTACTAAGTCTGATTATTTCTTCTAAGTGAGGTATAAACGTGAGTCTCTAGTCTTATATAAATCATTATAGAAGTCTTTATAAAAATGTCTTGCTGTCTACAATTGCGAGATCAAAAAACAATCTTAATCCTACTCCAATAAAACATCAACTGCTCAATCACACCACGAAACACAACTACTTCAACAGTACTACTTCAAACCACAACCGGAAACAATACCGATGAAACTATTCGAAAGTTTCCGCACGGCCCTTTCTGCCTGCCTTCTGCCCTACCTCCCTCTCTCACACTGTCACCGAGTAATGAGGAAAACTCCTGCGGTAACTACTGTCCGGTTGATTAAACCGTCTCACATAATTTCCCGCCCGAAGCTCATCATGGTCCGTCTTACGAAATCGGAAAACGGAACTGCACATCTCGACCACGGCAACGCACGGCAGCCGGCTGGGAAAGCGAACCGTTTTTCGAAACAACAAAAAAAATCATCTCCCAAAGCCCCCGTCATCATGGGACCGCTTTTGACACCAAAATGGCTAGGTGATGGGATGGAGCGATCAGCGCGATTGACGATTTCACGATATCGACCTCGGCTCATCGTGAGCTCATCTGCTTCGTGATGGCACCTGCTGCCGTGGCCCTAACCGTCGTGCTCTCCAATGATCGCACCATTTTGCAAAACTCGACCGGAAGTCACCGGGTGCTCTGTTACCATTTCGGACGCATTGTTCAGCTAGCCATTTGCTGTCGTTTGCTATTTCTGGCCCTGTGGTAGAGGTGGTGTTTTCTTTTGCTCGTGCTGGTTAGTTTTTTTTTCCGCCATACCGTGGGAGAAAGTTCCCAACAGCAGGGGGAACCGTGCGGCTACCGGACATTAGCGAAACGCTACGCTTGTTATGTGTGTGAAAGCACACGGTCACAACAAAATGCGGCAGCCTCAAAACCGCAAATGGAAGCAGCAACAAAAAAAAACACACACACACAAAACCCGGTGAAATCTGGCTCGAACATCCAAATGCCGTATCGAATGCCGTGCGGAAAAAGTGATCGAGCGCAACAAAACGCCGCCAAAACCTGATCTGTTTACGCTGGTTAACGATGCTGCTTATGGTGGAGTGCTGTTGCTGTTTGTACCTTGTTTGCTGTTACCTTGGCAACTGAAGCTTCCCGCTGAGGCTGTGGCGATTTGTTTGCCAATTTTGTGCAGCAATGTGATGTGTGTACCTTTTACAGCAATTGATTTTTGTGAGGGATTTTTGTTGTAGTTGCTGCTTTCGTCCAAGAGATTATCGTTCAGAAGCTGGCGCAAGACCACCATAATTCGCATCGTGATTGATTGTTGTGGAAACGGCACAGCCCTTCTCAAAGCTAGCTTCCCCAGTTGCAGCAGTGCCAGTACCGGCTGCACACGCACAGTTACCCCTAGTTGGGTACCGATGAGCTTCCGTTGTGCTGCCCGATCTAAACCGATCGGACCAGCCAGCAGAAGGCAGGCAGCATGAGCCCAGCAATGCCAACATTGCACGGATCCGATGTATAATTTCGATAAAATCTCCTTTAATGATGGTTATTATCGCACCGGTGCTTCATTCGCCCGGTGCGCACTCTATGTGGAAATGTTTTGCCTACCCGGTCCTTTAGACCCTGTGCGCTCCACTTCCAATAAAACATCAAATGCTCAATCACACCACGAAACACAACTACTTCAACAGTACTACTTCAAACCACAACGGGAAACAAAACCGATGAAAATATTCGAAAGCTTTCGCAAGGCCCTTTCTTCCTGCCTTCTGCCCTACCTCGCTCTCTCACACTGTCACCGAGTAATGAGGAAAACTCCTGCGGTAACTACTGTCCGGTTGATTAAACCGTCTCACATAATTTCCCGCCCGAAGCTCATCATGGTCCGTCTTACGAAATCGGAAAACGGAACTGCACATCTCGACCACGGCAACGCACGGCAGCCGGCTGGGAAAGCGAACCGTTTTTCGAAACAACAAAAAAAATCATCTCCCAAAGCCCCCGTCATCATGGGACCGCTTTTGACACCAAAATGGCTAGGTGATGGGATGGAGCGATCAGCGCGATTGACGATTTCACGATATCGACCTCGGCTCATCGTGAGCTCATCTGCTTCGTGATGGCACCTGCTGCCGTGGCCCTAACCGTCGTGCTCTCCAATGATCGCACCATTTTGCAAAACTCGACCGGAAGTCACCGGGTGCTCTGTTACCATTTCGGACGCATTGTTCAGCTAGCCATTTGCTGTCGTTTGCTATTTCTGGCCCTGTGGTAGAGGTGGTGTTTTCTTTTGCTCGTGCTGGTTAGTTTTTTTTTCCGCCATACCGTGGGAGAAAGTTCCCAACAGCAGGGGGAACCGTGCGGCTACCGGACATTAGCGAAACGCTACGCTTGTTATGTGTGTGAAAGCACACGGTCACAACAAAATGCGGCAGCCTCAAAACCGCAAATGGAAGCAGCAACAAAAAAAAAACACACACACACAAAACCCGGTGAAATCTGGCTCGAACATCCAAATGCCGTATCGAATGCCGTGCGGAAAAAGTGATCGAGCGCAACAAAACGCCGCCAAAACCTGATCTGTTTACGCTGGTTAACGATGCTGCTTATGGTGGAGTGCTGTTGCTGTTTGTACCTTGTTTGCTGTTACCTTGGCAACTGAAGCTTCCCGCTGAGGCTGTGGCGATTTGTTTGCCAATTTTGTGCAGCAATGTGATGTGTGTACCTTTTACAGCAATTGATTTTTGTGAGGGATTTGTTGTAGTTGCTGCTTTCGTCCAAGAGATTATCGTTCAGAAGCTGGCGCAAGACCACCATAATTCGCATCGTGATTGATTGTTGTGGAAACGGCACAGCCCTTCTCAAAGCTAGCTTCCCCAGTTGCAGCAGTGCCAGTACCGGTTGCACACGCACAGTTACCCCTAGTTGGGTACCGATGAGCTTCCGTTGTGCTGCCCGATCTAAACCGATCGGACCAGCCAGCAGAAGGCAGGCAGCATGAGCCCAGCAATGCCAACATTGCACGGATCCGATGTATAATTTCGATAAAATCTCCTTTAATGATGGTTATTATCGCACCGGTGCTTCATTCGCCCGGTGCGCACTCTATGTGGAAATGTTTTGCCTACCCGGTCCTTTAGACCCTGTGCGCTCCACTTAGGCTCCAGATTTTGGGCTTGATTAATCGTCGGTAAGGCCAACCAACTGCTCAAGGTGGATAAATGAAATTAGTATAATTTTTCCGATGAGTAATTGAACCAACGGTGCTGTTGATGCTGTGGCCCCCTCTGCCACCGTGAGTGTGGTTGGCATCGATTTGGAAATGAAAATGTGCACTATGGCTTCGGTTTCTTCCTACGGCCAGAGGGAAGGCGACGGGATGGGGGAGGAAAATCCGTGGTGATGATGATCATAATTATCCTCCCGCGAACGTTAGCGAGAAAATAATATTCAACGAAGGTTCGTCGCTTTACTCGCATAGGCGCGCATTGCAGTCTTTCGTGCAGTGGGTAACGACGAATCCGTCGCAACGGAAACAAAGTACGCAAACGTTAGTTATTCTGTTTTGCTCACTAATATGCGTTTGATTACACACACCGAAAGCGAATAGTTGCACTAAACTCTATCATTTTCGCTTGATTCAATATATCGTAAGGTGTCATTAGCTCGAATTTACAGGGAATTTAATTTATTCTGAAAATTGGGTGAAGTAAAGAATATAATTAAAGAAATTTCGATGTGCAAATGAGGCAGAATAATATCGAATAAAAATATTAATTAATGAAAGTTTAATGAAAAAGTTAATAATGGAGCTATGATAAATGTGGTTTATTATTTAATTTTCAAACCAAAGTAAATTATTGCTTATTTAATAGCAAATTACTTAGAAGGGTAGCTACAGTATGTTGTGGCATTCATTACTCAATAAAAATAAAGCAAATGTTACTTTATTATTATTTAAGATCCTCTTCATTTAACGACCATTGGTTAAAATGAAGAAATTTTACTAAATTTTCGTTGTTACTAGCAATAATTCGAATATTTAACACAATGTTATGAACTAGTTTTGGGATAAATTAATGTGGCTTCGATATGGATAGGCTTTACTAGAAGTTAATTTTCGCCAAGTTTTTTTTACTTAGTTTTAGGTAGTTTATACGTCTTTCAACCGTTTTTATGAAAAATACTTAAACCAATATGCTTGGTTACCTTTAAACTTATCCAAACATGCACCGAAAACATGCGTACAACAAAATAAGATGCAATTTTTGCATCGAAATAGTCACTGGCAACTTACGGCGTGCATCAAAACGCGTGCATAACGACAGCAAAATCGCGAAAAAAGGGAACTCGTGGGAACACTTGACAGATATACTACCTTCCTTTGCGCTAGAAATGAGTTCAACCAGAACGCAGACGATGGTGGCGATGGTCAATTCCCTCGTGCGATGCAATATGTAATAGCGCTCCAATGTCGAACGAGTACGCGTCCAACGAACCGCGCGTCCCAAGTAACGTCCATCGGCCCTCGCAAGAAGGTGCACCGAAGAGCGCATTTACATCTGTTAAACCGTTCGCCGTGCTTCTACCCGTTCGGTGTGGTCTCAAACAATCGGGTGCAGCAGCAGCGAGTGAGTGTATGGGAAAATTTAATTTTACTCCGCTTGTTCCTACAATACGGACACCATAACTTGATGCATTGCGCACCAACGTAAGGCCAACTTTCCTTTACCTCCAGCTCCACCAGCTGGGTGCATGTGATGTTTGTCTTCGCGTGTCTGGTGCCGACCGACCAACGAACGCGCTGAAGATCTAACGAGATGGGGTCTGGCGTCATTTTTGCCAACCAACGAACGAATCCACGACG